>CM065590.1:60105083-60325083 GCA_033119425.1 Bufotes viridis
GGTATAATGTGCCACAATATGGTATTGTTAGCCCTGCCTTCCATCAATTTGGACCCGACTACAAAACAAGGCCACTTTTAGTATTTTTTCCAGGGCCACTTTAGGTTCCTGGTCCGCCCCTGTTAATGGAGATTGATGCGATGAGACATGATACACTGGTATTGCTTAAAGGGAATGTGTCACCAATTTTTTTTTCTGCCGGTGAAAACACATAGCAACACATCTCCTTTTTTCTAATCTGTTTTTATTTTATGATGGCAGATTTATTTATTCTATTTCCTGAACATGATTATGGGAGGCGTACATCTTGCCTGAGCTGTTTGGAAAGCATTAAGAAAATTGCTTTACGGCAGCCCCATGGTCCGTAGACACAATGGTCGGGAGGGGACCCTATTGACATCATATGGGAGAGTTTTCTAGGCATGCTCTGTGACTTGTGCAGAGGTCATTGTACAAGGAAAGAATAGATAAGCTCTGACAACCACCTATTGTAAAAGGAGGATCCTGCCTTATCTATACACAGAGGTGATATCATTACAGGCACGCTTAGAATGACAGATAAGGAGATAACTGTGGGAAAGTGATCTGTACAGACCAAAAAGTGGCGCCAATTATTCAGCTTAGTGGCCACAGCGAAAACTGCAGTTTTTTTTTTTTTATATGGAAAATTAAAAATAATATCATCAAACATTCTTGTTAAACATCCAAACGTTACTTCTGCAATAGGTCCTTTTCTGTTACACCTTCCCTTTAGGCCCTATTCACACGTCCGCAATCTACGTCCGCACCCGTTCCGCAAATTTGCGGAACGGGTGCAAACCCATTCATTTTGAATGGGGACGTGATGGATGCGGCGAGCACACACTGTGCTCTCCGCATCCGCATTTGCGGAGCGCGCCGCCGATTTTCCGGACGACGGCTCCGCAAAAATATAGAGCATGTCCTATTCTTGCCCGCAATTGCGGACAAGTATAGGCATCTCTATAGGGCCGGTGGCAAGGTGTTTTGCGGATCCGCAAACTTGCGGATCCGCAAAACACTACGGACGTGTGAATAAGGCCTTAAGATTCGAGAGAACAAAAAAATGAGAACAATTGTAGTACAAGTATTTTACTCAGCAGGTGGCGCCACAACGCAGGAGGCAATGGACCTTACAGATGCTGGAAAACATGCTTTGCCTTGCGGGATGATGGGAATGATCCCTGTATCACCGATCCTTATAGCCATTATCACTGAAAGTGTATTTTCCCTCTTTTACCTACTTTTTTCTTAATACAAATTTGCATAATGAACCATAATGGGGATTTTAAAGATAGTTTCCTCTTACAAGCAACTTTAACTAGCCTCGAATTCGGTGACTCTGCACATAAGTACAAAAAGATTCCCACTAAGCAGATTCAATTGATGGCAGACAGATTCAGTTTTATAGGTAATTAAGCTTATCTTCTCCACGGACATAGTTCTCCTTTAAGTCAGAAGGCAGTAAAAATCTGCATCTATGTAGCGCGTCAGCTAAATGAGTGCAGCAGGAGGGCGACTTATTCCTTCCAAATATCCCCATGAATGAGTTCTCAAAGTTACAGAAACTTTCTGCCGACAGACAGCAAACGTGGCAATTTAACCCGGAAACCTCGGATGCCCAGAATACAATGAGCTTTTCTGTGTAGTAATTGTCTGCAGGATTGAATTGGCTGCTTTAATTGGAGCGATCTATGAATATTATAGAGAAAAGAGTCTTGTTACCCGGCCCGTTAAATGACATTCATGCATCGGATGAACTAATTATAAGCACTTAATTGATTACATGATAAGCATCTGCCTATAAAGCAATGGAGCGATCTCAGACTCATCTGCATATACTGTACAAATATATATCTATCTATGCCGGGTACGGCGTGACCTGCTCATTGTGAAAGTTATCTATGGATTTAGCAGAGCTGAACTATTGATGTGTGTTTAAAGGGAACCTGTCATCAGCTTTATGCTGATCTCACCGAGGGCAGCATAAATTAGTGACAGAAATGCTGATGTCAGCGGTGTGTCACTCATGAGCTAAAAGTAAGTCGTTGCCGAGAACCAGCATCATAATCATTGCAGCCCGGGCCTTGAAAAGAGTCACATCTACCTGAGAAGAGTCATGGTTATCCATAATCTCCCATCTGCTGATGATTGGCAGTTCTCTCCTAGAGAGAAAGGGAGAAAACTAGGTAGAAGACTGTCAGTCATCAGCAGGAGAGCAGGAATTCATGAATAACCAGGACTCTTCTCAGGGGGCCGTGACTCTTTTCTAGGCCCGGTCTGCAATGATTGTGATGTTGGTTCTCCGCAACCACTTACTTTTAACTTATAAATGATAGACCGCTGAAATCAACTCACCTGTCTCTTCTTTATTCTGCCATTAGTATGGGCAGCAGAAAGTTGATGACAGGTTCCCTTTAAGATTTATATCCGATGTAGCAGAGCTGAATTTATGATTGGTCAGAATTAGGGTTCATGCGCATAATCATACAGGGTTTACAGACTGCAATACAGTGCCATAACATAGACCCAAAGTGTGGTCCATCCACTGCCATGAGACCCGTATTCTGATTCTCCCCTAAAAGCAGTGCTACATGGAGGCAGAGTAGAGCCCATTGAATTCTACAGTATGTGCTCTACAGTTGGGATTTATGAGCCCCTCTCTTCTACGTTCAGGAATACGTACAAGCTAGAGGGGACCAAAGGAAGAATCAGACTAGGTCTCCATTATAGTGCCAGATTATACCACTGTTTCCACCTCCACTCCATTTCTGTGATCTTTGGGACAGTTACCCATCCATTAATTATTTGCTAATAAGCCAGTACCTCTGTGTGCAGGAGTCCAGTCAATCCATAGTCTAGTGTATACACTGCAGTTAGTCAGTCCATAGTTTCATGTAAATTCCGTGGCCAGTCAGTCTAGAGATGAGAGAAGCAGGCAAGATTCAAGAGAGAGCCTTGCACATGAATGTGTTTCTGAACAATATATATGTGTTGTTTAAGGCGTGTTCTTTTTTATTATGGAAAGCCCATGGTACGCTGAGTATGTGTGTGCAGTATTGTAGGCCAGACGTTTCTCCTCTGGGTTGCTGGGAAAGATATTTAAATTAGCTTTCCTAAACCTATCTGACGTCGGCAGATGTTAGACATGATAAATTGCCTCAATTTTACCCAGAAATCCAGAGGAGTGTTGTCTAGCCTACAATAGTCATAATGTTTATTAACTTGTCTCTATAATAGAAATAATACCCACCCAGAGGTTCCCCCTAGAAAAGTCGTATTCTTCTGCTTTTCTCTAATTAAGGGCTTTTGTTCTGAAACAAATAGTTACAGATGTGAGGCTGGCTTAGCTATTTTTCTAGCTTTGCTATAGAAGCCTGTTTAAAAGACAGGAAGGCCAGTAGAACCAGTTTGCTTATCCTTAAGTTAGTTCATAGTCTCTTCAGTCATTCAGGATTCGTGTGGGTGAGCAGAGCATGGCAGGACACTGTGAGGGCTAGTAAGAACAGGTGAACTGAAAGTGACACAGATAACAGGGGCGGTACAGTGGGCTTACATTATTTGTCATGATCTCTGTGGGTGACAGGAGACATGATATGGTGTTGCTGTGTGAGTGGGGTAGCGGGACATACAGGGTCTGGTCCATGGGGGGAGGGGAGAGAAGGGGGTTTTGGGAAACACAGCCTGCCAGGCTCTTTATGGGAGGGGAGAGCAAAGGGAAGACACACTGGGGAGGGTAATGGAGAGATAGTGGGTGTCAGAGTCTCTTCAGCGGAGTACAGAGTAAAAAAAAAAAGCATAAATCCACCGAAGCTACTGTCTGTACTTAACATAGACAGGCAGCAGCTTCAGGGGAACCCTGACCTCCTTCCTACGGTCACTCACCCAAAATAAGAAGTTGTGTAGGAGCTCCTCATGCAGCCACTTCTGGTTTTAGGGAGGAAAGATGGACTGCTTCACCTTCTCCACTTCACTCCGGGCCCTGCATAGCACCAGGAGTGAGCGGACTGCACATACAGGGGTCTTAGTTTAGTCTCCACTGAAAGCTGCAAGTTTGGACAGCTGCAAGCCCGAACCTGCAGATCTGGTGGTGGCCCTTTGCTTATTTCGTATTGGTGGAGGTACCTGGGCCCCTCCCTTTAATCTGGGCATATTGACACCTACTAGCATAGGGGATGAGACCAGCTAGACCTTGGTCCCCTCTCTTCAGGGGTCTCATTGCAGATGCATTGCTACTGTCGTAACACAGTTAGTTATTATGGAATGTAAAATAACAGTTAAGTGACAAATAGTGAGGAGCGAACCCGGTAAAGTTCGGGTTCGCGGGGTTTGGCCGAACTTCAGGTCAAAGTTCCGATTTGAGACCTGAACTTTACCCGAACACCGAACCCGGACCCCATTAAAGTCAATGGGGTCCCGAACTTCACTTTATTATTTTCCGTTATAACATGGTTATAACGGAAAATAATAGCATTCTTAAGATAGAATGCTAAATAAAATGGCCATTGAGGGGTTAAAAATAATTTTAAAAAAACTCACCTCACCTCTCTGTCTTAAGAATGCTATTATTTTCTGTTATAACCATGTTAAAATGGATAATAATAAAATCACCCAAACACCGAACCCGAACTTCAGTGAAAAAGTCCGGGTTCGGGTCTGGGTACCCGAACTCGCAAAGTTCGGGTTCGCTCAACCCCAGTGACAAATTCTGTTCTGCTACATTCGTAGTTCAAAGATAGTCACATTTCAGCCATGTCCTACAACTGAGGGCATCAGAATAAAAACTTGGCATACGTCTATAATTAATTAATTACCAGCATCTTCAGCGCCATCATGCCAACAATTCATCCCACTCTGGTGCAGGAGGACCCAGGATAAAAGTGAGAATGGATCCGTAAATGAGAGAAAGTACAGAGGAATCAGAGGGAATATGACAAGCGTTTTGGTAATAAAGCTCAAATGCAACAACTGAACGAGGCCTTACACCCAAAGACATAAGTCCTTCTGGCTAATGATGCTCCTGATGGTGCTACAGGATCTGCACCTGCACAGACTGAACTCTATGAAGCACGACCCATGACTGCCAGCACTTGGTATAACGATGCAGAGTAGACGGGTCACAGTGAGGAGCTCCATACACTACAGTATCCATTTCTAAAGAGTACTATATAATGACAATAATAATAAGAAGAAAATGGAAAAAAAACAAAATAACAACATTCCTAGCTCTTTGCTGCCCCCTCCAGGACAAATTAACAAAAATCAGAATTGGAGAAATCAGACTGCTGTGCAATGGCCATAGACAGTTTGTGTACCGTAATACAGCCTCCTACTGATTGCACCTTCTTCCCAACAATACAGAAGTTATTATATTGTATGATACGTCTTTCATCCTTTACAGGTGGGTATGTCAATGCAGTAAGGCTGAGTATGAAATATGACGCAACTTGTGTTACTGTAGCTTTACATGGGACTGCATTTGTCACAATACCTGAAAGAGTTTAAGCAGTGACGGACAGTTCAAGCAGATGTCATTGCTGCTGAGGCCCATTATTGTCTGCAGTGATCACAGGACCAAGCCAGTTCCTGGTCCTGCGTGGAATCTGGAGCAGGGCAGGAGAATGAGCACCACAGGACCACGGACAAGTGTTTTTAGTTTTTTTTTTACTGAGGCACCGATAAGGACTGAAGCAGCCCTGACCAAACCCTTCCTGCCTCATGTTTATGAAAAGCGAGACATGTGCATGAACATGTTTTATACAGCTTTATACACAGGGAGGGAGTGCAGGACCCCCAGACATAGGTTATAAACCACCTAAAGGTTAATGACATTATGCACCACAACGTCACATATCCTGATGTCATGGCATAGAAATGGAGGGATTCATTAGAGAGATATGTCTCTTTGATGGTGGTTATATTAATGTGCTAGTAGTATGACACTATATGTCCACACCTCATAGCATCTCTTATATTGCAGGAGAGCCTATAAGGATCCTGAACGCGGAGAACCTGATGGAAACTCATATTGGTATTCTGTATTACTCCATGGATGCATTAAGAAAATGATTGCACTTTGTAAGCAGAGCTTCTCTTCCTTCCAGAGCACAGATAAGCTGGTACTGTCTACAAATGGCAGTGTCTACTTAAAGGGGTTACCCAGGATAACTATGTTTTTTAGAGATATATTCATGTAGTTGTCAAATGTTGTGATTTGCTGTTAGAGCACTTATTTCTTTGTGCACTTTGTATACGTAATGGCAATGTATGGACACAAATAGTTAACTAACAGGCAGACTTGGTTAGGTTGCCAGTGTGATGGACTTATTTAGAGGTCTTAGCTGAGCAGAGCAAGAGAAAAGACCGACATGTGCATTCTGCAAAGTAGGCCCAAAGAAAAGCCTGCTCCAGGAGACTTCACTTCTGAGACTGGAAAATTTCCAAAGAGTTATTGAAGTAAGAGAATGCCACTAAGTTAATGAGGACACACAATCATAGAAGGTCTAGAACATCCAAGGTTGTGCAGTGGAATCAGATGGTAAGGTACTGCTCGTTTATGGCTTTAAGACTTTACTGCATGTGGAAAGGATTAATTGCCTCCGGCACCCACCAAACTTTAACATGGACTGGCCATCGGGATATATGATTTGCATTACGCTGTATCTTGTTTGTCTGTGGTCAAAAGAGACTCAGGAACTACCACTACCATCATTGCTACTGACCATGCAGTGACCAAGGAGGAGTAGAGCAAAAGAGGAGTGATAGTGGCAACAATGGTGGTTGTAGTTGGTACACACTCGGACGCTCCACTGGGCCATGTAGTGATGGGAATGGGACACCTTTCTTCCTTTGGGACACACTCTGGTCTTGGGGTTCTCCTACCTGATGGTGGTTCAGGGTGCACTTGATGGTGATGAATTGTTAAATGAGAGGACGAATCCCATGTAGCAGGAGGCAATGATGAGGCAGTTTTGCAGTAAAACAATTCTTTACTAAAGATTCAAATTTAAGCACATGAGTTACAGTTCTCAACATGCATGGACCACAGATCCACAGATCTTACAGCTTACACGGCTGCAGAGGTAGGTACTGGGTCAAGATGTCTCTTTAAAGCAATTCTCCTCCTCACACTAGGAATTAGTGTAACACTTCTGTTTCTATAATGCAACCACAGGGCGGACCCCAACGTCAGACTATGCTCTGCACGCTTTCACAATGTCCTCTCCAGGATGTGGATATTCTCTCATGCAGATGACCAATCTGCTCCTCAAATGTGTTCAGGCACCATAAGACTTTATAATCTGTACTGTAATTCCCATCATCTACTCAGATAAGAGAGAGTTTAGTTATTCGAATTAAACTGGGCCTGTTTACTGTCTCCATTATCTTCTGGCTTCTGCCCCTGTACTGCTGCCTTGCACTCTGCCAACTATTCACCATCAAGGGCACCCCAACTACCACCAGGCCTGAGCCCCAGAAAGATCAGGGGTGTGCCCTGAGGGAAGAAAGGACGCACCATCTATTCACTGCACGGCCCAGGGACATCCAAAGGGGCAGACTGTCACCGTGAACTGAGAATATTCCTACCACCATCATAGCCACTACCACTCCTCCCACCTTCGCCTCCCCCTTGGTCACTGCATTTACCTTTCTTTTTTTATTTTTTACTCTACTAACCTGTTTTTATGTAGAAAAATACTTCGGGTTTGTTTCCCTGTATTTAGCACTTCCTGTCGCTGTATCCAACCAAACCCATAATGCACTTCTCCTTACTGTAGCAGAGCTGAGTTTGCCATGGAATAAAACATCATCATTTTAAACTGTGTTATTGGTGGATTTCTATAGGACTGCAGGTAAACCCACTTTGTCATCACACTCCAGTGACAAATTTAGCTCTGCTATACAGGAATAGCTGAGAGCTAGCTCTGCAATAACCGAACTTTGCAGCTTTTATTACCGTGCACAGTATTTATAGATTGGCGGTCACTGTTTTTCCCTCTATACGTGCATCTGGCAATGGGCACACGGCGTTCTCCATCACATGGCCGGGCTGCAGGCGAGAGGTTAATATCAGCAATGGATGTCAGCGCTGAGGATTGGTATCCTAGATGTGGCGGTTTCTCAGCCGAGTGCCTGTGTTTGTGTTCTTTTCCACAAAGCTATAAATACAGGTTTCCATAGTGAGCAGATTTTTTTGCCGCCCTTATAATTGGCGCATATTTTTATAGCAGTTGCAGGCTGCGGGATGGAAATGAGCGGCGGGTCTTGGAATAAACTGGTGAGCGCAGAACGCATGCCAGTCAATGAGCGAATGTCGTCAGCCACAAGTGTCTGCAGTGTGATTAAGAGATTGATTGAGAAGACAAATATTGGGTGGCATCATGAGGTAAATGTCACGGCTGACAGCGGGTGACCTCGTGTGCACTTGAGCTTTTATTCTTGCTTCCTCTTTCCCGTGTTCTCCCTCAGATGTAGTGTCAGACTGGGTGTCTGTGGCCCACCAGAGGAAATTATTCTCAAGACCCAACCCCTATATCATCAAAAAAGACTGCTAAATGTTTTTTTTTTCTCCTGGATCTTTGGAGCCAATTATGGTATCAGAGCCTGAGCCCACAGGAGGAACCTCTGGCACTATGGTGGACCTGTCCAACCCTGCTCAGTAGCCTACTAAAGGGGTTGTCTGACATTTTGATATCGATGACCTAGCCTCAGGATTGGGCATTAATATCTAATCATTGGGGTTCCGACACCCGGCACTCACAACTATCAACTGTTTGAAGTAGCCACAACGCGTGTGCGCTCCTCACAGCTTTTCCGGCATAGAGTTCCGTCGTCGGTCGATCAGGATTATCCCAATGCATTCTGAATGGAGAGAAATCCGTTCAGGATGCATCAGGATGTCTTCAGTTCAGGACCAGAACGTTTTTTGGCCGGAGAAAATACCGCAGCATGCTGCGCTTTTTACTCCGGCCAAAAATCATGAACACTTGCCGTAAGGCCGGATCTGGAATTATTGCCCATTGAAAGCTAAACGTCGTTTTGGTGCATTGGCGGATCCGACGTTTAGCTTTTTCTGAATGGTTACCATGGCAGCCAGGACGCTAAAGTCCTGGTTGCCATGGTAAAGTGTAGTGGGGAGCGGGGAGCAGTATACTTACAGTCCATGCGGTTCCCGGGGCGCTCCAGAGTGACGTCAGGGCACTCCACGCGCATGGATCACGTGATCGCATGGATCATGTGATCCATGCGCATGGGGCGCTCTGACGTCATTCTGGAGCGCCCCGGGAGCCGCACGGGCGGTAAGTATACTGCTCCCCACTACTACTATGGCAACCAGGACTTTAATAGCGTCTTTGCTGCCATAGTAACACTGAAAGCATTTTGAAGACTGATCAGTCTTCAAATGCTTTCAGTTCACTTAGGTTACAGATCCGGCGGGCAATTCCGACGACAGAAGTGCACGCTGTATCCTAACAACGCAAATGTGAAAGAGGCCTTACTAAGCACAGCACCGCCGTACATTGTATAGTGGTTGTGCTTGATACTGCAGCTCAGGACTGCCCTTTGACACATGTGCCTGATGAATGAGTGTTTGCAAGATAATCTGCCGGAACATTGGGGCGTGTAAATTCACCTTAACATGTTTGGTTCGATGTCATTTGCATCTAACACAACTTCTTTCAGAGGTTCTTAAATTAATAAATGAATTAAGAAAATGAAAATTCTTAAATATTACTTTATTATAAATATATTACCAAATATCTTCCATTAGTTATAACGACTCATTTTGTCTGGGGAGCAATCGTTAGGATAAATAAAATGGCAGCCGTCCTATTAGTACACACAAAACCTGTCCTAATCACACAGCAGGACAAGTTACTTCACAACACTGAGCTAAGAGCTGCCTCATCCTCCTCCTCCTACTTGTGAGTTATTGTGAGAATTATGATCCTGAATATAGATGAGAAGATCTTCAGCTGAATCTCTGTAGGAATGGAATTTATGAGGAGACAATCACACAGGAGGACAAGTTACTTCAGAACACTGAACTAAAGAGCCACCTCATCCTCCTCTCTGCTCTACTTGTCAGGTATTATTATCCTGAATACAACTGAATCTCTGTGGGAATGGAGTTCATGAGGAGACATGAAGTACAGAGAGGAGGTGGGAGTGTGGGTAATAAGCAGCAGCACTTGTATGCAGTCTCCATTACTACAGTCCCACATTACTGCAGTCTGTCCTGTCCATTCCTACAGAGATTCAGCTGAAGATCTTACAGCTCAGGACCATAATCCCTGACAAAGTGACAAGCAGCGAGGAGGATGAGGCAGCTCTTTAGCTTAGCTCTGTGTGATTAAGACAGGTACAGGTTTTGTGTGCAGTAATTGAACGGCGGCCATTTTATTTCCCCTGATGATTGCTCCCCAGACAAAACAAGCTATTATAACTAATGAAAGGTATGTGGGAATATATTTATAATAAAGTAATATTTAGGTATTTTTATTTTCTTAATTCCCGGAAAACCCCTTTAAGACCAGCATTTTAGACGCCGGTCTAAATAAGCTTCTGCGTTGGCGGTGGATATGCCAAAGTTATGTAGAGGCGCCGACCTTTTCATAACTTCGGTGGATCCTATGCCAGTTCTAATGTAAGACAGTTTTCGAGCTGTATTACATTAAGACTATTTTCTACGCATAAAACAAGCAAAAAAAATGGTAAATGACACAGGCCTGCAGACATGTCCCCTTCCACGCCTCGGCCACTTTTTTAGACCTGGCATGAGCGGTGAAAAGTGATCTGGCGTGAGCAGGGAAAAGTCGTGTCACAATCTGTGCCTGAAATACACCTAATATAAATATATATCTTTTTAATAAATGACCCCCGCTGTGTTTTATCCTTAGAAGGGAAGTAGGATAAAAGGACATCAACTATGGCTCCTCCTGCCATCCCCAGGCACCCTAGCATTTGTAACTGTATTGAAGGTACACCATTGCTCAGTGGCTTTGCTAAATTTTTTATTACATGCAATTAGAAAAGTATTCAGATCCAGGTGCTGGTTTGAAAAATGTAGAATATTTTTCATGGGGCAATACCTTTAACTTAGAATCAGTAGTTACTGTTTTTATTATTATTATTGTTACTGCTCCTAGTCTTTTGCTGTCCATGCGCCAGAAAGTGAAATCTAGTAGTAAGTTATTGTAAATGTAGTGGACTGTGGTGGCCTCACCCCTTCCATAAAGCACCACTCACTTTTAACAAAAGTGGTGAGAGCATTGTAAAACATACAACTTTTTTTTTACAGTGAAAAAACTGTAAATGACCCCCAACATTTCTAAAGTGCCAAAACTGGCCCACAGAATAATAGCTAGTATGTATGACTTGGTACTAACAGCTGATGGTCAGGGGTCTCTGTAGTCAAACTTATGACATTTAGCTGAACGTCATTATTTCAAATAGGGGGTTGTTACAATTGAATTACTCTTTTAAAGAAACACTGTACTTTCACAAAATCACTTAATTTGAAAAATCTGCCTGCATCCACCTGGATGTAAAGTCATGGCCACTAGGGGTCCCCCTCCCACCTAAGTTTCACCTAAGGGATTCCCGGCGGGGAGGAAGTGAGGTCGTGTCAGAGCTAGCTCAGATTGTAAGCCTAATTGAACTGCTTCTACACTGCTTTAAAACATCACAGGAGCCTTTTTATCTCCTGTGAGCTTCGGCGCTGAAACAAACAAAGTGGGAAGGGATGTCACAGCAGTACTGTGCTGTCCCCTGCTTCTTAGTGAAATGCATCTAGTAGTGCAGCTAAACAGGGAATAATATGGCTGGAAAAATCCAAACATAACTGTTCCTTCACAGTTATGATTGTACAAAGAAGCACAGCCATTATGCATTTTTTTTATTTAAAAAGTCAGGTACGGTTTAAGGTTTTTGTTGTTGACCTCTCTTAGATTTTAAATTGTTGAGACGAAGGGCTTCAGGGGGGTACTCCAGTCCAACCATAAAATGCTAACTTCTTGAGAACTTTTCTCCTCATTTCATCTCGTACGTCTCTCAGCTACCGTACAGATGTTATGTCTTTCTAATGGCAGAAGTTTCACTGGTGGGAGTATTATAATTTCTCCTATCAATGGAAGATTTACGGTTGAGGTCGTTCACAGTAAGTGTCATTTTCGTTGTAATATATGTGAGTTCTCCATATGAAGACTCCTCATCGTTGTCTGCTTGTTTCTATTAATCACACAACATCTGTTCTCACACGCAGAAGACATTAACAAGCCTTGCCCTATTGTTTTATTGCTAATGAAAGGTTGAAACAACATTATTCGTGAACTCTCTGCCGTGGCGGAAATTACTTCTCTGCCTCCTTGTGTAAGAACAAAGATCACTTCTGGGTTTTACATCTGGAAATCTCACAGGGGTGAAAACTCAGGTATGGGGGATAAACTGAAGGTGAGAGAAGATGTAAATGGTATCGTCACCCAGTGCAATGTCATAGTCTGTCAGCTCCCTTCCTGGCAGAAGACAAAGGAGTCTCGATTTTGCAAATGACATTGAGGGGACGAGGAGGAGAAGGATGAATGGCTCTGATGAAGCTGGGAGAAAGTGGTATCACCACTTAATGAGTCTAGACTCCACAGAATATCCATCCATCCATCTATCTATCTACAATGCCTTGAAAAAGTATTTGATATCCCTTGAACTTTTCCAAATTTTTTCACGTCACACCAATACATTTTAAACGTAAATTTTTTGCAAACCATGTATCATTTTCTTTTCATTTCACGAATACTTCCTACTTTGTGTTAAACTATCACATAAAATTGCTCTAAAATTAATTTGTCTGTGGGTGTAATATGAAAAAATGTGGAAAAGTTCAAGGGGTATCAATACTTTCTCAAGGCACTGTATCTATCGCTCAATATCTATCTATCTCTCTATCAATCTATCTATCTATTTATCTATCTCATATCTATCTATCTATCTATCTATCTATCATCTATATATCTCATATCTATCTATCTATCTATCTATCTATCTATCTATCTATCTATCAGTCATCTATCTATTATCTATCTATCTATCTATCTATCTCCTTTCTCCTTTCTATCTATCTATCTATCTATCTATCTATCTATCTATCCAGTGTCGGACTGGGGTACCTAGGGCCCACCAGTAAAATTTATTTTGGGGGCCCACCGTATGGATAAATTTAAATGTAATAAATAATTTACCAAGTTTTGTATATGAACATAGGCTTGTTGAGGTGCTGTACATTGAATATATGTATGTGGTGCAGTAATTCTACTGTTTTATGTGCCACTTATGCAGGGGGTGGGAGACTAGGGGCCCACCTTGCTCAGGGGCCCACCGGGGGATTCCCCTGTACCCCTGTGGGCCAGTCCGAGCCTGTATCTATCTATCATCTATATATCTCATATCTATCTATCTATCTATCTATCTATCTATCTATCTATCTATCTACTGTATCTATCTATCTCTGCCTCAGTATCATCTATTGTCTGTCTGTCAAGACTTAACTCAGACATAAAGCACCCATTTAGGCTACATGCACACGACCATTGCCTGCCTCCGCGTCCGCTCCTCCTGCAAATTTTGCGTCCGTCAAAAAAATCGGATGACGGACCGTTTTTTTTGACGGATCCGATTTTTACGGCAGATCCATTGTAAAAATGCCTATCCTTGTCCGCAAACGTGAAAAAAATAGGACATGCATTATTTTTTTGACGGAATTAAAACACGGACCACGGATGCGGAACAAAAAGGGTTGACCATCCGCATTTTTTGACGGACCCATTGAAATAAATGGGTAAGCATCCTATCCGTGAAAAAAAATGGAATGGACGCGGAAACAAACAACGGTCATGTGCAGGAGGCCTTAAACAGTGACTCAACTAATCAAAATTAAAGAGGTTGTCCATTTTTGGAAACAATGACCAACCTGTCTATGCAGCTCCATTGAAATAAATTGGCCTGGACTGCAATACCTCCTGCACCCTGTGGACAGGTGTAGTACTGTTTCTGGAAGTAAGCAGCTATGTCTTTCTAATTGCTGATTGGATGAGAGCAGAGAGCTAGAGATTGCTTTTCGCCAAGTCAGCATGGTATAACGCCCCCTATCTTCATTTTTTGGAACATGTTTAGAAGGTGACCTTAGCCCACACCCTGGAAATCGTTCGATTGGCATGTATGTGAAGTCTCTCTGGCTGTATTCAGGTTCATATTTCTCCTAGTGTTGTGCACTGAGCCCCCTCGCCTCCTCGCCTATCCCCTGCAGTATCTTCCGTCTCCTCTGATTTCGCCCGGTGCTGCTCTCTCTGTCTAAGCCTTTACATCTCCACTTATTTATTGGCAGTAAACTGATTCGGGAAACAGCCCAGCTAAACAATGCTATAAAGAAGAAATTGTTTTGAACAGAGCTAAATGTTTTTCGTGTGCAGTCTGTTTTACAATGGAAAGAAAGAAGATTATTATAATTATTTTTCTATATTTTCTGCTAATCTTTAAAGTGTCAAACCCTCGGCCTTTTTCTGTCTCCTCCACCCCTCCAATGTCTCCGATAGACTTTAATGGCTTTCTGGAAAACCTGCTGGGTTTCATAATTACATATTTTGGCTTTCTTAGCATTGCTGTGCACACATCATAATGCAAATCATTAAAACATTTCCAAGGAACATAGTTATTGCATGGAATGGAAATGGCTCAGATGCGTTAACTCTTGCCTAAAGAGAAGTCGTATGGAAGGGCAGAGAATTACTCAGCTTTCAGTTTTACAGATCCCTGTGACTTGTCATGGCACTATTACAGTCTGCGATCGGAGACATGTCTCCAATAGATGGGTCAGGGCCTGATTTTTCATGCTGAACCAATGTTAATTGCTGCTTCTGTAACTTTTTCTCATTGTGCAGCATCCCACTGCAAAGCAACGGTACACTGCAAACTGCAAAACGGGTTCACAAATGTGTTTTTATGTGGCATATGCATTAACTGTATTTTACATGCACATGGTATTAAATAGAGATGAGCGAAGTATTGGAAAATTTCATTCGGCTGCTTCACCAAATTTTACAAAAAAGTTTGCTTTGTGGTGGATTACTTCGTCCCAAAGCGCATTTCACAACAGCAGCGGTGAGCAGTGTAATTACAAGAAGCTGTCCCATTCAATTCAATGGGATTTCTCGTTCCTATTCAGAACAAGCTGTAATGGGACGTGCTTACCACTGCTGATGGCGAGCAGGTAAACAATGAAGAGAAGGCAGCGCTGGCACAGTGCACACCTTCTCTTCAACCAGCAGATCGTGGGGGTGCTGGGTGTCATCAATAAAAATAAGTCGGAGAACCACTTTGATAGGCCATATCCACAGCCATCACTGCATGGGACTGATGTCACCCTCTCTATATAGAGAAGAGGAACGCTCTAGAAACAGGCCAGTCAGTTTAATCCTTGACAACAGAGAGAGAACAGATCCAAAATAGCATATGTAAAATATTGTTTTGTGGCTATTCGGCGAAATATCACTACAGCAGCAGTCCCACAAATGCCGGAGTTGGTCCCAATCTCCGTTTCAACATTCAAATATAATGCAGGGTAGTGGGGCCTCGCTTGTAACCAGGAACCAAGATATCAAAGGCACAGTTTTGGATTCTTCCCACAGTGCTCCACCGCAGCTCCGAATCTCGTTCTCCAAATGCACCACACCAAACAGCGATCACTTCAATGGCTCTCCCTCTAAAGGCCAACACCCGAATATAGTGTAGCACGCTCTGTTAATTGTAAAAAATCGCTTTATTATACTCACAGAATACAATGCTTGATACAAGCACATCGGGCTGTTTTACACCAGCCGGTCATCCAGCATACCCGACCCGGGTTTCGACAAATAGATCCAAAATAGGATAGCTGACAGAAGAGCCAGCCCTGGCTTAGATGTCAGCCAAGGCCAGGCCCAAAAAGTTTACTGGAAACAAAAGGCCAGAAGAATGAGAGTCGGAGTAGAAGGTCTGTAACGGTGAATGACATTGTAAGAAACCTATAGACTCTATAGCCATATTGTCTAGTTGTCTTAAGCTTACAGCCCTGGACATAGTCACCATCAGCTCATCAGCTTGATCACATGCAAGATCCACATACCGCAGAGGACACTGTGGAAGCACGCAACAATCTGTTAATAAAGCTGCAGAGCATAGTCTGATGTTTAGGGTTCGCCCTGTGTTTGCCTTGCCTAAAAAAAAGTATTGCACCCCATGCCTGGATGCTTAAGTACAAGTCAGCTAGAAATGTGTAGCATAACGATGGTTGCTCTCAACAGATACTTTAGCCTAACTACCTGCGCAGCTGTGAAACCTGTAACATCTGTGGTAAGTGCATTTTGTATACCAACTACGGGTCAGTGCATGCTAAGAACTGTCCTGACAGTCCTGAAGAACTGTTCTGCTGCACAACTGCCTCATCACTGGTTCCTGCACTGATATCCACAGATGTACAAAGGGTCCAGCCTTGCACTTCAAAAGCTTCAATATCAAGGGCACCTCAACCGTCATCAGGCAGGAGAACCCCAGAACCAAAAATGACCCTGAAAGGAAGAAAGATGGCCGCTGATGGAGGGTCATGTGACCAGACAAATCACTCAGCCTTTTTTATTGAAACACATTTCACTTGCACTAAACTCCCTACAGTGCAAATACGAATGAGTTTGTGTACTGTATTTGCCTGGTCACATGACCCTTCATCAGCAGCCATTTTATGGACAGGAGCTGTCTGGACAGCATAAAAAACTTAATTAACACAGGCCATACCATCAAATATAAAAAAAAAAACGGAACAGAATTTCAACAAACAGCTATGTTAGTAAGTACCATAAAGTCATCTTACAAACACATTGGACGACAGTAGTCAGAAAGTGGCCAATCTCTTTAAAGGGATTCTGTCACCATGTTACAGCATATATAGATGCGGACATGCACGGCTAGATCGCCGCTAGCATGTCCGCACTATATGTGTGCCATAGCGCTGCGCTTCTTTATTGACTGTAAAAAATGATTTTATTAATATGTAAATTAGGGAGTGAAGGTGCCCAGGGGGGCAGTACGAACCTTTCCTGTGCCCAGCCACGCCCCCTGAGAAGGAGCCCAGCACCGCCTCCGTTGTATCATTCTCATCCGTGCTGACAGTTAGAGCGCTGTAAGTCTCGCGATGCGCGAGATCACGCATGCCCAGTTCTGACATAGTGTTCCTTCCCTGTGCTGGCATCAGCCTCAGGGAAGGAACTGGGCATGCGCAATCTTGCGCATCGCGAGACTTACAGCGCTCTTACTGTCAGCACGGATGAGAATGATACAACGGAGGCGGTGCTGGGCTCCTTCTCAGGGGGCGTGGCTGGGCACAGGAAATGTTCGTACCGCCCCCCTGGGCACCTTGACTCCCTAATTTACATATTAATAAAATCATTTTTTATAGTCAATAAAGAAGCGCAGCGCTATGGCACACATATAGTGCGGACATGCTAGTGGCGATCTAGCCGTGCATGTCCGCATCTACATATGCTGTAACATGGTGACAGAATCCCTTTAAATGTTGTAGTCATATCCCATTTACTTCTCATCTAATTCACTTATTTTACAATATTTTTGCAAAATATTGTCTGAAGATGTAATGAAATATGACATGTTAAAGGGTGACTAACTTTTCAAAAAAAACTTTTTATATGTCAAAGTTTTGATCTGTGGGGTCTAAGCGCTAAAACCCCAACCAATCGCTAGAATGAGAATAGAGAATGAGATGTCATTGAGAGTGCTGAGACCCCCACGGTCTCTAGAATGAGGGGAGAGAAGCATGCTCATACTGTCGCGTGCTCTTTCTCCTTGCTACACAAGCCGGGCTCCATAGAAGTCTATGGGCCCACCTCGATTTCGGGCACTACAGTGAGGAGAGAAAGTGCGATGTGCACGCACTTCTCTCCCCTTATTGTAGAGATTGGTGGGGGTCTCAACACTCTCGGCATATCAAAAGTTTTCTGAAAAGTTAGTGACCCTAATACTTACAGGGTTGAATTATTTATTGGATGTAGCAATTACAAAAATGTGAGGAAATACACAAAATAAGTGTGAAAAACAGAATATAAATTGCCAAAGCTGTTCCCCGCAGGGATCTACACTGAAAGCGATGCTGATGTCTGAACAGAAGGTGAATCAGGGAAGTTCTACTCTTCACAAGAATGAAGGTCCAACCACGATATCTTCCACCCTCGTGCGCATCAGGAAAAGGCACTGATGGTTGGCAGTAAACCATCTACATCAGTCCAAAATCCTTAACATCTGACCATCTTTACAGCGGACCTAATATCGGCCTTTTGTTAGTGAAAGGCACAACTGGCAAACACATTTGTGAATGCAGACCAATGCTGTTAGCTGGTGTGGGTAGTAAAAAGCAGGTCATGTATGAAGAAGAAGGCATGGGGTAACTGTCCAAAAATCCAAAACAGTGGCATGGAGAAAACTTTCAGCAGCGTCCTTTGCACATCACATGTACTTGAGTCCTTGAGGGGCTAGAACTGACATTCAGGACATACAGTATGCCATGTGTTGATTTTCCCCCAAAAATAGAAATGCATCAAAAAATGTGTTCCTTTAAGGGCATCTGTCAGTAGATTTGTACCTATGACTCTGGCTGATGGTCCATTTGTGCTTGACAGCTGAAGACATCTGTGTTGGTCCCATGTCCATATGTGCCCGTATTGCTGAGAAAAATGACGGTTTAGTATATGCAAATGATCCTCTAGGAGCAATGGGGCGTCACCATTACTTCTAGAGGTTCTGGTCTTTCTGCAACTGCCACGCCCTCATCACTTTGATTGACAGGATCAGGCAGTAAAAAACATCATCACGTCTGTCTGGTCCTGTCAATCACGAGTGGAGTTAACAGAAGGTTTGGGTTTTAACTTTTATCACTTGGGTTGAGCGAAGAGTTGACCTGCCTAGTGTGAACTTCTAAGTCCTCATGCTCGCGGCACAAAGAGTCCCGGCTGTTTCATACTGTATAGCGCCATATTACATGGTTACTCTCTTTATACGATGCGATACTTCCAAGAGACAGCGCTTCCGTAAAATGGCGTCTGATGGAGCAGGGTGGGATTTTCTTTCTGTGTGACTGATATGGAAATTACCTCTTTATGGCGCAGAAAAAAGAAGCAGCATGCTCTATCTTGGATAGATGATAAAACGCTACAAACCACAACAAAAACCACACAGAAAATCGGCATGGATTCCAGGTTGATATTTTCAGAGTATTTTCAAAGTCTGTTGTGTGAACACATAGCCAAAACATAGCCGTTTCTTCAAAAATTGATGGCAAGCTGAATACTATAAGAAAATGAAGTGTGTGTTGTTATGTGGCTATTGAGCAGTGTCCCCCTTATACCGAAATACACTGCATCACCGTAGAATTCTACTATCAATGGAGACGGAAAGTCCAGCTCCAATGATTTCCTGTTTCTAGACGTCTTAGTTCAGGGACTGAATGATAAGCGTCTCCTCTGTAATGTCCTCACATAACTGCACAGTCATGACTAGGGGCCTCATTATTACATGACCCATCGGGAATAAGATAACAGAATCATTTATTTTTTATCAGATCATTGCTAGGCTGCACTATAAGCTGCTCCGCTGCCTACTCCTACTGCAGAGCTCTCACTAAAGGGAATGTATAACCTTTCATTTACATTTTCTTTTTTTTCAGACCGTTAAAATCAGAAAGTGACACACATCCTTTTTTTATAATCTGTTTTATTAGTAGATTTGTAGATTATTTTTATGCCATTTCCTTAATGTGATTATGGGGGCAGCCATATTGCATGAGCTGTCGGTAACACCATGGGCCATAGACATAGTGAAAGTTTTCTAGGCATACTCTGACCAGTTCAGAGGTCAGGAGGGAGTAGATAAGCTGTAATATCACCTATTGTGAATGGTGGATCCTGTGTTTATATATATATATATATATATATATATATATATATCATAATTTGATAAATACATATTATATATATATAGTACTACAGAGGGGGCACTACCATTCTTACACCTAGCTACTGTCTCTAATGGCTAGCAAAGAATATAAGAATGTCATCTGTGTATTTATTTCCAGGTCCTCTGATATTGCTATGTAACTGGTATGTATTGCATTTCATGCACTGTGTCTTGTTGTCCAACAGGTGGCGGTGTATCTGGCAGAGTACCTTTAGTCATATTGGAACTTACCATTCTATTCTGCCCCCTTTTGGGCAGAAGTGGACTGGTCCTGCTTCCTACCAAAGGAAGGGTTGCAGGAAGCTAAAGAATTGATTTTAGAGTCCAAAGGGACAAGACATAGCGCAGTGAGGGCAGCGTTACCACCTCCTGCACCCTATGTCAGATGGGCCAGTGGGCATTGTGGGTCGGCTGATTGATGCCCACACAACCAGCATCAAACTGTAGTTGGTTGGGACAGCACCAACATCAGAGTTACAACTGCCCCATTGTGTTCAAAATTTCATTTTACTAAAAAATGCTGCGCACTTTACAATAACGCTATGAAGCAGTGCAGAAATCAAGCATAGTGCTGTTTAGCTGTGCTCCAGCCAAAAAGCACTAGATGTGTTTCTGTACCATTACCCAGCTCATGAGTGGAGAGGAGGAGCAGTGCCTGAGCCTCAGTCCATCAGGGCTAGGCTTGTTTTCTGCACTTGGACAGGAAGACAGCTGCAGTCTGGCTACAGAGAAGGAGGCTCATGAACTGGTCCTTGCAAGGTATGAACTGGTGGCAGACAGACCAGCATGTTTATGCATGCTGAAATGGGGGGGAAGGGAGGAAGGGGCAGTTGGAGTAGCTTATTTACATAGCGGGAGCTGGACAGTTAGAGAATTGAGGAGGAGGTTTAAGGTTATTTAATGGGTGGAGCTTTGTGGGTCTAGTGAGTAATGAAGGTTAGTATTTGATGGGTGCTCCCGGTGTATGCCACCATCCTGCTGGCCATGCGTTATCAATAAGTCCGAGTCCGGCCCTGAACAGGCTACAGCAATATGACAACCCCAGGGCCAGAGTAACCTTTAGGCACAGTAGACCTCTGTCTAAAGGCTGCCCTGGTTGAAGAGAAAATTAAGATAAGACTACACAATGTACATTTACTGGGCAGTCAGACTGCTCTCAGAATGAGAGGGGGACACACATAGAGGGACAAGGGGAAGGTACACATCCCATTGTTCATTTTTATTTTGTAGAAGTAGACAAAAATTGTAAAACATTACAGTGCCTACCTTACAGGAATTGTGTGGGCTACAGATATTGATGACCTATAGTATCCTCAGTATAGACCATCAATATCAGATTGGTGGGGGACTAACATCCGGCACACCAAACTATATAGTGTATGTTGCTGGAAAAAGGCAGCTCAGTACAATGTGTGGTGGCTATGCCGGGGTACTGCTGCTCAGCTCCCATTCAAGTGAATGAGCTACAGTACTTCTGTACCTAGCTACTCTACATCAGTGCTGGGAACTACACATTGTAAGAAACTTCTGCTTCTGGTCTGTATGCTGTATAGATTCTGCCCAAAACAGCTGTTCCAAGTGTTGGACCCCACCAATCTGATATTGATGACCCTTCCTGAGGATACTGTATGTCATAAATATGTGTAGCCCGGATAAGCTGATGCTTACTCGATGTAGAGCCCAAGACACTAGACAATCCATGTCTGAAGGCCCTGGGATCAATCCAGTACTGAATTCCCTAAGAAGTCCACTCTGGGGTTGCCGTCAGTGGTTTTCACTGATGCTTTTCACAAAGAACTGTAACCTGTTGACTTGTGAAACCGTTGACCAAGAACCCCAAAGGAGGTCTCCATACAAATCTACAACTGACAACAATGGTTTTATAGCCAAACATATGTTTCTTAATCCGTTTTACGGTATATAAAAAGCATAAGTGATTATATTTTGGTATTGCACATGCAAGGTGCTGCCCTACTTTCCTAAATACTTCTCCCTGCCTGAAATGCACTTCTCTGTAGAATTTCACTGTGTCTTCTTTGAGAACATGTACAAGTCTACAATATATCCTTTATTCGCCGTCTCCCCTCCAATCTGTCTAGAATAATGTGCTTTCGTTTTTTCCTGATACGTTTCATAAAGAACTTGTTTATGGTGTCTATTCATTACAGGGGATGAATACATGTCTAGCAACTAAAATTGGGTTGCTTAGAAACATGCCGAATATTAATTAAACAGTCCTCGCATACCAAGCCAGGGGAAAAATGAATTTGTAGGTAGCAATTTGGTTCCAGCTGTGGGTTGATAATAAAATCGGATTTTTCTTTTTTTTTTTTTGTACAAATGAGAAGTTTGCATTAAAAAAAGGAAATGCCGAAGATGTAATGTAAATGTTTTTGGCAAAGTAGTGGCTGAAACAGAATCTAGACAGTGTACTAGCGGCTCAATGAAAGAAGTTCTAGGACGTAAGGAGTTCACATAACAGGGCGAGGAATGACCTGTGGCAATTAATTCTGAAAAAAAGTGGAAATTCCTCTCAAAACTGAATGTATATTAGATTGTATTTTTAATGGGACTGCTAGAAATGGCTGAGGTTATCTTCAGAAGACCCATGGAGAATGAGTAGGGTGGCAAGGCGCATGCTCAACCAGTCGATCCATTCTTTTCAATGGACAACACAAGGTACATGGCCACCATTCTCATGATCGTGGGGCTCCTAATAGCCAACCTTCCACTGATCTTATACAGTAGATCCAGCAGTGAAGTAAGACTACAGCAGTGGCATGAGACAGCAGTCTCTCTGTCTGTCTCTCTTCCTCTGCCAGTCAGCAGCAATCCCAAAGATGAGACGGAAGCATCTTTCGCTGATAAGATATATTACATAGTTCCTATATTTGCCTTTACTATTCTTTTATGGAAAAAAAATGAAACAATAGATATCCTTTAAGATCTGTACTGGTTTTAAGACTTAGGTACCAGGCCCTCCATGGTTCTCCTTCTGCGGGGATGACTGATGCGCCCTGGGTGACTGCCCCGGTCACATTCCCCTAAGGCCTTATACAATTTACTTCAATATTAGCGCATGAAAACAAACAGGCCATAAATTGAAAATGTTATCCCCAGATTATTCAGACTCTGTAAATCACAGTGTAATCCGATTTCTGTTGAAATGGGTCATTATTTATTGTACTGGAAACTGATATCATGCAGCCGGCTGATAAGCAAGAGGTCAGTCGGCATCAAGTCCCTATCAACTTATGAACCGGTAACATTTGATCTGTGCTCCAAACGCCTCCCGCCCTGACTCCCCTGTCAGTTCCCTTTTTGTTCAGATTTCATATTAAATAAGAGACAGTCTCGGACCGAAATTTAATTAGAAGGGATTTTGAGCTCCTGGAAGAATCCGCGTCCACCAGCCAAACCTCATATCTCATAACCGTCTCTGCCTTCTGCTGGAATCTTCCTACGGTGGGAAGAATTATCCCTTCTACAAAATGATGTTTGAGGAAGGATTTTGTCAAATTTATCTGGGGTCTGCCGAATAGATGTGAGATGGGAAGCGGCAACCTTTAGGACTTCACTTCTATAAGCTGCGCCTCTCATGATGTCCAATTGAAAACACAACGTATTATCAACCAGAGTGTCTTCTTAAAAGGATTCTGTGTCTGATCTAAGTCATCTCTCATATCCACAAACCTGACAGGCCAGACATCTGCAGACTCCTGAAATGGCTAGTAAACATCTAATAATACCAATAAACTTTGGCAGAGAACTGTGTGGAGCGTCCATGACCTTGACAGAACCCAAGCCAGTTCACATTTTACATTTATTTACATGTAAACTTGATGTGGTTTTTAAAGGGATTTTTTTCCACCTAAGATATTATAGTATATTGATTGTGTATGCCATAGAAGTTGATTGGTTGAAGCCCGACTGGGAGCCCCACAGATCCAAGAATAAGTGGGCCAGGTCCCCAATTACCAATGTAGAAACCCAATCCTGAGCATGAATATTCACTTTCCATTATGGGTTATGACAGCTGCTCTCGCAGATGTCTTCAGAGGGACCACATCATTTAAAGTATATGCTATAAGTGTCTCCATGAAAGCCGGGTTTACACATCCTGATGTAACAGTCGGCTTCTCGTTCAGTGAAGGAGACCTCTGCATTTACATGCAGCGATCTCCTTCACAGTATGCGGACGAGGGATGCTATTGGGATCGCTCGTCCACATACAGAATCATTGTTTCTCGTTGTTTAGACCGCACGATCTGCTGCCCAGAAACGACGATTGGTGTGCCTGCACAAACAAGAGGTTCATCTGATGATCGAGTATTTCACGGGTGATCGGCGGCACATTTAGATGGGCATATTGTCACTAACAAGTGTTAGCAGGTACTGAAGAAAAACATGGTCAGGTGCAGGAGTCCTAATAAATACCATGGGATGCATATATTAAACAAATGCCTGTCACAAATGTCTTACAGTGGCATCTGTCACCCATAGGGTCCCATTGTTTAAAAAAAAAGTAGTATATGTGTAGTACCCCAGAGCAGGCACCATTCCTTCACCCTGCTACTGTCTCTAATGGCTAACAAATAATGTCATCTGTATATTTATTCCAGGTCCTTTGATATTGTGCCTTAATAACATTGCTATATAACTGTTATGTATTGTATTTCATTCACTGTGCCTTGTTGTTCAGCAGATGAGCAAAAGTAGGCTAGTTCTGCTTCCTACCAAGGGAGGGGTTGCAGGAAGCTACAGTGAGACAGTGAGTTGATAGAAGAATTGGAAAGAGACAAGACATGGCACAATGATGGGAATGGAGCGCTTTCCCCCCTCCTGCAGCAGGAGTCCCCTAGGGGAAGCAAGTTTGCCTGCCAGTTTATCCCAAAACCTGCTGGAGCCAGAGAAAGATCCAATATTGCCTGGATGCAAGTTTATAAAAGTAAAGCCGTTGAACTTTTTAAAGTCTGGACTCGACTTATTTTCCACCAACTATTACTCTCCCCTTTGTTGCTATGGAACCTAACCCTGGGGAGCAACGGTATCTAGGTAGAAGCACTATGACACACAAACTATTCAGGCCATATCACCACTCAGCATTCCAAAATACCTGGGACATGATCGGCCCTGGTGAACGCGCGCTGCATATATCCATACATTTTTTTTACTGCATGCCAGTGTATGGAATAGTGTACTATATAGTCCACAATGTTGGGGTGGGGTTCCAGGGGCAGAGAAGAGAAATTATTCTCAGGGCAATTTCCTATATCATCAATAGAGTTTATCAGGTTTTGGATCAAATAAATAGACCCTAGGGGCAAGCGATCGGCTCCAAAGGCAGATTAAAATTTTTTTTCTCTTCTGAATTTTGGATGCCGGAGCCGGTGAGGAACATCTGGTACTAAGCCAGTCCGAGCCTGATAGTCTGTGCTATTCCATTTTTTTTTTCTGGATATACTGATGTAATCTGGCCAAGTGGTCAAAAAGCTGCCTTTTTGTCCTCTGGCAAGCTAATATAACACTATGGAGTTGTTTAGCAGGTACAACATGAGCTTTTTGGCCACTCTAAGGCTACCTCGGGGTATGGAACACATACTTACAAACTCTTTAGTTGGTAAATTCAGGACATGTAAACCTTACCCTTGTGATCAGGGCTTACATCAGTCCTGCCCATTTTCAGCCCAAGACAGCAAATTCAGGCCAGTAGGGCAACTATGGGAAAGTCACATTTATGGAAAGAAATCAATATTCAATTGGCAAAAGATGTGAAATTTCTTAGTGTGCCCATTTCAGGGTCACAAGTACGTAGTTATGCATCTAGTGTCAGGTAGAAAAGCATTCCATAATATATGACTGAAGTGACTCGGTGTCGAAAAATGCTGAAAATGCTAACTAATCACAGCTGTTCTACTACATTGGTAAAGCAGTTCTGCTATATCTGCGTGTTTTGCGGTAGAGCTTAGTACCATCCTTGGTAGGACATTAGCTACAGCGTCCTTGACTGGGATTGCTGATAGGAAACCCACAGTGTATAGAGAAATATCTTCCTGGTAATCACAATGATCATATCCCAATTATCTGTGGATCTGATAAGCTACCGGGACTATTCCATATGAATGCTATTAGTGGAGCTTTCACGTGCATTATGTTCCCCTCTCTGGAGATATGCCAATGACATCCTATATAGGGAATCATTTAAAGTGGTTGTGTTTCATCAATTAGTTAAAAGGGTATTCCCACCTTAGACCCATAGGATATACCATACATTTTTAGTTTGGAAAACTGTTTAAACCTCTTAACAGTCATGTTAAAATTGAAAAAAAAAACTCCCAAAAATGTCACTTTTTTATTGTGTGTCTGCAGTAAATCTTGTTGGCGCACAACTCAGGGGAGACTATTGCATTTTTAACTCCTTAGTGACTTCATTAATTTTAGCCTTTAGGACCAATACTATTTTCTTCCTTTGTGTTCTACTAGTCATAAATTTTAAATTTTTTCTTCTAAATGTTTTTATTTTTATTTTGCGGGATTAGTTGTAGGTTTTTTAGGAACCATTTTGGAGTATATATAGTGTATTGCATAACTTTTATTTTTTTATTTTTAGAGGGAAAGATAAAAAAAACAGCAATTTTTACATTATTTTGTGTAATTTCTTTTTATGCCCTAAATGTGAAAAAAATGGCATATATGTAAATCTCAATTCAGATAGTGTCAACATCAGAGTAGATAATTTACAGAACTTCCTGTCACCATGACTGAACATTAGGAAACTTTATCTATAACTTCTAATATGGCCAAATTCAAGCTTTAGTGGAAATCCTCTTTAAAGGGGTTGTCTTATCGCTAGGATATGCCATAAGTGTCAGATTGGTGTGGGTCTCACCTCTGAGAACTGCTTCTATCTCTAGAAGAGGGCCCTGAAATGAAGGGAGAGCGAGCCTTGCATGAGCAGCCACCCTCCATACTCTGCTATAGGGGATGATGTTAGACGAGCGCTGACTTGGGTATTTTCAGAAGTCCCCTAGTGGTGAATGGAGTGGTACGACTTGCTTTCTATTCACTGCTATGGGACTTCTGAAAAGAGCTGAACATGCTGGCTTTTGGAATTCATCCAGGAGGATGCCACCCGCTGACTGAACAGCGTCAGAACGAGGAAATAGACTGCTCCTTTGGAGAGAAGAAGCTGAAACCAGCTATTTGGATTTAAAGGGGAAGAATCTCCAGAACTGGGGGACCTGAATAATAATAATAATGATTAATATAATACCATAATACATTCAGGGTAGCAAAGCGATTTCAAGCAAATACTTTATTCTAAGGTGCAGATTCAGTTCAGCACCTGGACAGCTCCTCATTGAAAACCCATGATCTCACATCACAGATGATAATCATGTACAGTTCTAGGTGAATATATAACAGGGATAAATAATAGTGCCATGACATTTACTTCTGCTGTATTAGGAGGCAATGTATTCTTCAGTGCTGTACAGAGACTAGCATGAGTCCCCAGTGGTCACAATCTGATACAGAAGTATATCTATCTATCTATCTATCTATCTATCTATCTATCTATTATCTATCTCATATCTATCTATCTAACTAATATATTATCTATCTATCTATTTGTCTGTCCGCTGTCTGTCTATCTATCTATCTATCTATCTATTTATCTGTCTATCTATCTACATATTTTAGGAGTGTTGATGGAAACCAGAGTTCTTGGAATAAGCCCCTACAAACACCGGGAGAAGGTACGGATTTGTTGTAGAT
This sequence comes from Bufotes viridis, assembly GCA_033119425.1. Taxonomy (NCBI): domain Eukaryota; kingdom Metazoa; phylum Chordata; class Amphibia; order Anura; family Bufonidae; genus Bufotes; species Bufotes viridis. The sequence continues at coordinate 60,132,924 of CM065590.1, forward strand.
GTTTTCCTTGATTGGATTTGTGTCGGCTTAACACTAGTTTAGATACCACGTCTCATTAAAGGGGTCATCCGAGAGAATAAAAAGCCCACCAATATGCTGGGCCCCCCACACTGAATATACTTACCCTGCTCCCTGCACCACTCCTGGTCCCCGCACCGCCGCTGCTTCTTCCCATGTGCGGATAAAAACATCCGGTATCGGGGGGTCCGAGCATCCCTAGTACCACGGGTGACGGTGCAGGGACCAGGATCGGCGCAGGGAGCGGGGACTCAGGTAAGTATATTCAATGTGAGGGGCCCAGCATATGGGGGGATATTTAGGATTGGATAAACCCTTTAAGTATGTGTGCTAGCTCTACTACATCTATATATTAATATGCATACCGTAAAGTGCCCAATTATCAGTGCAATACAGTATGGTGCTCAAATAACAGTAGTTTACGTTTATCACATAACACTTGTATAAAGCTACAAATAATACAGCAATAATAAATGATACAAAGTAGTAGTGCCACATGGAGTACTCAAATATTACCAACATAGAGTGATAAAAACAGCTCTATATATGATGTAGACTGATAACACTGTCATTATAGGGCACCTAAACTTGTACTGAAGTCGGGTGAGAGTAGAGATCCCCTGGAAGTATGTTCGATCTGTTTTCTACATGCTGAAACAGCCGAGCTCTGCTGCTCCTTCATGGAAATCTTATGGTGGCACATTGTTGTCCTGTTTTTTTTAGTCTGTGGGAAAACAATTGCTAAAAGGCCATACCCAGAAGCCTTGAAACACTAAAAGATACACCAAAAGTGAGAAAACACACAAAATAATGCACTGTTAGAAGTGCATTTCATAATTCTGAATTACATCCAGCTGGTGTTTATTGTCGAATACACTATAGAGGAGATTTATAAAAAGTAGCGCAAAGAAAAACGGACTTAGGTGCCCAATGCACAACCAATCAGATTCCACCTTTCATTTTTAAGAGCTCCCTTGGAAAATGAAAGGATCAATCTCATGGCTTGCTATGGGCACCTACGTCAGTTTTCCTTAGCACCACTTTTGATAAATCTCCCCACTCTTTTGGTGGTTGCGAGGAGATAGAATATGGATGACATACCTCTTAGCAGGGTGATGCTCCACAGGGTGCCCACCCCTAAGGATGGCCATCAGCAGATGTCACTATATAGAATATCAGTCTCTGCATATGTCTTACATTTCCAACAAGAATCCTTGGTGGGGTTTTTCTCTCTAAAAATCATAAAATAACGACAAATCTATCCTTCAAAAAAATACTAATAATTCCGGCATGTACCACACTATTTGGAGGGAACTCTCAGCTCTCTGGTGTCTAATGAGTTACGTAATCCGCACATTCAGAAAATCCACAAACAGCTTTTTGCGATCTGTCAAGTCTTTTAGCAGACAGCAATGTTTTTTTGGCAAGCTCATACCTCCTGATAGCGCTAATCAGCTCTTCTCTTGTGCTCCATTTAATTAACACAAAGATTTGGCTGGATCTCCACCTAGGGTGAAAGCAATAAAACTATTGAGGAAAAAAACGAAAAGAAAAGAAAATTCTACCTGCCTCTCCAAGGCGCCGAATCCCTTATCAGGTGCCAGGGAACAGGAAGATTTCTTATTCTCTGATCGTTAGGCTCTTTTAATTACCAGGAGGCAGATTTCTTTGCTCTGCTGAATGCACATGGTTTATTGTCCTAAGAACATGTGCTTCAGCAAATGGCGTTTCTTTCCTGCACCCCTCCTTGAGGAACGCGTATTTCTGATGGCTTGACAGACAGGCAAGCAATATGGAGCGGCGAGGAACGCAGACGGGATGCTGGGTGGAAGTGACAGGCTAGAGATGCTAGTTTTTTCATATCCTTCCTTTCTTTATTAGAGTAGATGCCATGCTTCCGCTTACCAATGCTATGTGGAATAGACAGGGTTAAAACACCGACCACTGACCGCAATAAGGCTAGATTCACACGACCGTGAATGTGTCCGCATCCGTTCCGCAATTCTGCAGAACGGGTGCGGACCCATTCACTGTCTATGGGGCCAGATGAGGTGCGGAGAGCACACTATGTGCTCTCCGCTTCCGCATTTGCGGAGCGCGGCCCCGAACTTCTGGTCCGTGGCTCCGCAAAAGATAGAACATGTCCTATTCTTGTCTGCAGCCTGCGGACAAGAATAGGCATTTCTATGGGGGGTGGGGCTGGGTGTATTGCGGATCCGCAATTTGCGGATTAATAATACACTACGGTCGTGTGAATGTAGCCTAACCAATGTATCGGAAGGATGTGGAATGTTCAACTCTAAAAATTCCCGAATAAACTGCTTCAAGTATATTCAGCCCATTTATTACAGGTAGTTCTGCAGGCTCCACAAAGTTGAACGGGACAGTGCCAGAAATTTTGCAAGAAGTCTGCCCCGTGTGAATACACCCTTAGGGCCTATTCACACGACCGTATTTTTCTTGCCACATCTGTTCCGCATTTTTGCGAATCAGATGCAGAACCATTTATTTCTATGGGACTGCAGAATCCATGGATAGCACATCGTGTGCTACCTGCTTTCGTATGTGCTATATTTGTTCGCAAAATGTGGTCCGTGGCCCCAATCAAGTCTAGGGTTCTGCAAAAATGCGGATTGCACACAAAATGTGTTTTGTATGCAATCCGTATTTTGCGGATCCATGTCCTTAGACTTAAATGACCAGCCATGTCACCTTTGAATCTTTATTAAAATTATACCTTCCATTTGCGAATCCGCAAAATAGAGAAGACATATGGAATCATACATTCCGTTTTTTTGCAGACATGCGTGAGATTTGGTTGAACAACTGATCCAGATATTTGCGGACCACAAATAACAGATGGCCGCCTGAATGAGCCCTAAGAGTCAGTAATCTGCCATTTGCGAGGAGGTTGTAGTGCACCTCCATATGCCTTCCAACAGATCAACAAATGTGGTTATGCAAAAAATAAGCTGAAAAATGAGTCCCATTGAAAGGGGACGGGCCGCAGTATAGGTATAAAATGTATGATCCCTGGGGGAATGACCATTGGGACCCCCACCGATCACGCTGTGTGAATAGAGCAGGGGTGTCCATGCAGGAGCGCTCCATTCACTGCCCATGATACTGCTAAGAATAGCTCTCAGTTCTATCGAAAGGAGCAGTGGTCACACATACACACTACTGATCAGTTGGATCCCCCAGGGATCATACATATATCACTTACCCTGTTCATAGGTGGCAAATCTTGCTAATGAGATAACCTCACCCGTTTATGGACCCCACCCGTTTACGGAGCATGTCCATAATTTTTTATCACATATCAACACCCTATATGTGAATATTGTAGTTAGTTAGTTTTTTTTATAAGAAAAAAAAATCAGATGGATGGTTTTCTGCATTCCTCATTCTTTCCTGTCTCTTTTACTTCCTCTTTGCACTTGTAGCACAGAAAACAATGATGCTTAACCACTTCAGCCCCCCTAGCTTAAACACCCTTAATGACCAGGCCACTTTTTACAATTCCGCACTACACTACTTTCACCGTTTATTGCTCCGTCATACAACTTACCACCCAAATGAATTTTACCTCCTTTTCTTATCACTAATAGAGCTTTCATTTGGTGGTATTTGATTGCTGCTGACATTTTTACTTTTTTTGCTATTAATCAAAAATGACCGAAATTTTTGCAAAAAAATGACATTTTTCACTTTCTGTTGTAAAATTTTTTAAAAAAACTACATTTCTATATAATTTTTTCTCTAAATTTATTGTTCTACATGTCTTTGATAAAAAAAAGTCCAATAAGTGTATATTTATTGGTTTGGGTAAAAGTTATAGCGTTTACAAACTATGGTGCAAAAAAGTGAATTTCGGCATTTTGAAGCAGCTCTGACTTTCTGAGCACCTGTCATGTTTCTTCAGGTGCTAGAATGCCAGGATAGTATAAATACCCCCAAATCACACCATTTTAGAAAGAAGACACCCCAAAGTATTCGCGGAGGGGCATGGTGAGTTCATGTATCATTTCATTTTTTTCACAAGTTAGCGGAAAATGACACTTTCTGAGAAAAAAAAGTTTCAATTTCTGATAACTTCTAGCAAAAAAATAAAATCTCAGACGGACTCACTATGCCCCTCAGTGAATACCTTGGGGTGTCTACTTTCCGAAATGGGGTCATTTGTGGGGTGTGTTTACTGTTCTGGCATTTTGGGCGGGGCTAAATTGTGAGCCGCCATGTAAAACCTAAAGGTACTCGTTGGAATTTGGGTCCCTTTGTGCACCCAGGCTGCAAAAGTGTCACTCATGGGTATCGCCGTACTCAGAGAAGTAGGGCAATGTGTTTGGGGTGTATTTTTACATATACCCATGTTGGGTGAGAAATATCTCTGTAAATTGTCAACTTTGTATAAAAAAATTAAAAGTTGTCGTTTACAGAGATATTTCTCACACACAGTATGGGTATATGTAAAATACACCCAAAACACATTGCCCTACTTCTCCTGAGTACGGCGATACCACATGTGTGCCACTTTTTGCAGCCTGGGTGCGCAGAGGCCCTAAAACCAATGAGTACCTTTAGGATTTCACAGGGCATTTTTACGCATTTGGATTCCAGACTTCTTCTCACGCTTTAGGGGCCCCTAAAATGCCAGGACAGTATAAATACCCCACATGTGACCCCATTTTGGAAAGAAGACACCCCAAGGTATTCTGTGAGGGGTATGGTGAGTTCATGTAAAATTTTATTTTTGTCACAAGTTAGTGGAATATGAGACTTTGTAAAAACAAAATAAAAAAAAACAAAAAACAATTTCCGCTGACTTGTGCCAAAAATAAAAATTCTGTGGACTCACCATGCCCCTCACGGAATACCTTGGGGTGTCTTCTTTCCAAAATGGGGTCACATGTGGGGTATTTATACTCACCTGGCATGTTAGGGGCCCCTAAAGTGTGAGAATCCAAATGCATAAAAATGGCTCTGAAATCCTAAAGGTACTCATTGGTTTTAGGCCCCTTTGCACCCAGGCTGCAAAAGTGTCACTCATGTGGTATCGCCGTACTCAGGAGAAGTAGGCATGTGTTTGGGGTGTATTTTACATATACCCATGCTAGTGTGAGAAATATCGCTGTAAACGACAACTTTTTAAATTTTTTATTCAAAGTTGTCAATTTACAGAGATATTTCTCTCACCCAGCATGGGTATATGTAAAATACACCCCAAAACACATTGCCCTACTTCTTCTGAGTACGGTGATACCACATGTGTGACACTTTTTGCAGCCAAGATGCGCAAAGGGCCCAAATTCCAATGAGTACCTTTTAGGAGGGCATTTTTACGCATTTTTCTTCTCACGCTTTAGGGCCTCTAAAATGCCAGGGCAGTAGAATACCCACATGTGACCCCATTTTGGAAAGAAGACACCCCAAGGTATTCCATTAGGGGCATGGCGAGTTCATAGAAGATTTTTTTGGCACAAGTTAGTGGAAATTGATTTTTTATTGTTTTTCTCACAAAGTCTCCTTTCCGCTAACTTTTGACAAAAAGTTTAATTTTTCATGGACTCATTATGCCCTCAGCGAATACCTTGGGGTGTCTTCTTCCAAAATGGGGTCACATGTGGGTATTTCTACTGCCCTGGCATTTTAGGGCCCTAAAGCGTGAGAAGAAAATGCGTAAAATGCCTCCTAAAAGGTACTCGTTGATTTGCTCTTTGCGATCTTGGCTGTAAAAGTGTCACATGTGGCATCGCTGCATCAGGAGAAGTAGGCGATGTGCTTAGGGTGTATTTACATATACCATGCTAGGTGAGAGAAATATCTCTGTAAATTGACAACTTTGAATAAAAAATTTAAAAAGTTGTCGCTTACAGCGATATTTCTCACACCCAGCATGGGTATATGTAAAAATACACCCCAAAACACATTGCCCTACTTCTCCTGAGTACGGCGATACCACATGAGTGACACTTTTTGCAGCCAAGATGCGCAAAGGGGCCCTAAAACCAATGAGTACCTTTAGGATTTCACAGGCCATTTTTACGCATTTGGATTCTCACGCTTAGGACTCCTAAATGCCAGGGCAGTATAATCCCACATGTGACCTCATTGTGGAAGAAGACACCCCAGGTATTCTGTGAGGGGCATGGCGAGTTCACAGAAAAAAAAATTTGGCACAAGTTAGCGGAAATTGATTTTTTTTTTTTTTTTTACAAAGTCTCATATTCCACTAACTTGTGACAAAAATAAAATTTTGCATGAACTCACCATACCCCTCACGGAATACCTTGGGGTGTCTTCTTTCTAAAATGGGGTCACATGTGGGGTTTTTGTACTGCCCTGGCATTTGAGGGTCTCCGCAATCATTACACGTATGGCCAGCATTAGGAGTTGAGATTTTTTTTCCGCTCAGCCCCTGCGCTGAAAAAAAAATGAACGGCACAGATTTTTTCATTCGCATCGGTCAATGTGGATGAAAAATCTCTGCCAAAATCAGTGACTGCGGTGCGGTGGGCTGGGCGCTAGCTACCTAACAAGTAGCTAACTAACTGGCGGTGATAAGGGACCCTTATGCCCCATTCACACGTCCGCAATTCTGTTTGCGGAACGGAATTGCGGACCCATTAATTTCTATGGGGACAGACTTTGTCCCGCTCGGATCCGGAATTACGGATCCGCGATTCCGGGTCTGCACTTCCGTTCCGCAAAAATATAGAACATGTCCTATTCTTGTCCGCAACTGCGGACAAGAAAAAGCATTTTCTATATAGTTCTGGCAATGTGCGGATCTGCAAAATGCGGAAAGCACATTGCCGGTGTCCGTGTTTTGAGGATCTGCGGATCGGATCCACGGATCCGTGAATCCACGGATCCGCAAAACACATATGGACACATAAAGGGGTGTGATCAATGACAGGGGGTGATCAGGGGTCTAGATGGGGTGATCAAGGGGTTAATAGGTGAGGGTGGGGTGGGGGTTAGTGTAGTGTTTGGTGCAACTTTATTGTAGTTACCTGGTCCTCTGGTGGTCGATCCCAGCAAATGGGACCACCAGAGGACCAGGTAGCAGGTATACCAGACGCTGTTCACAAAACAGCGTCTGGTATACATGTTTGATGCGATTTATATCGCATCTACAGCCTGCCAGCGATTGATCATCGCTAGCAGGCTGTAGTATAACTCTCCAGACGCGCGCTCCTGTGAACGCGCGCGCGCCTGCGCGCGCGTTCACAGGAACTCACGGGTCTCGCAAGAGGACGCGCCGATGCGTCCACTCAGAAGATCCCGGCCGCCCGCAGGACGCAATCCTGCGTACGGCGGTCCGGGAGTGGTTAAAGGGGTTTTCTACAATTTAACTATTAATGGCCTAGTTTCTCATAATAGGCCATCAATATATGATTGTCAGGGGCCCAACACCCCTCACTCCTGCTCATCAACTCTTTCAGTGTAGTTTCAACACTGGAGGTCAGCACTGGAACTACTTACCTCCTTCCAATGAGTAGTGGACAGAGCTGCTTACTGGAGCACTGCTCTAACCAATGGACAACACAATGGATGGAGGTGAGTAGTTCCATCACCGACCCAACTTCTCCGCGTGTAGCTACCCTGAAGGAGCTGATTGACGGGGGGTTAGGATGTTGAATATGAGGATAATTGATATAAAAATTCTCGAATACCCCTATAAGGCTACTTTCACACATATGGTAAAGGTATCCGTCAGGCCATTTCGGCAGAGGAACAGCCTGCCAGAGTTCTCCGTATCTGTGCACTGCCAGACCCCATTGACTATAATGGGATCCGGCAGTAAGTCAGTCCATTTTCAGCATGTGCGCTGAGGGTTTCAGCTGGACAAACACCTGTGCCTGCCTGATATATTTACCACATGAATGAAAGTAGCCTAACTCTCTCAGTCAGGCCATAACAGAGACCAGAGAGTGACTCAATGAGTGACACACATTTTACTAATCAATGCAGTGCTCTTCTGTGGACAACTTTATCTAGGCCTGTGAAGAGAACAGCAGAACTGCCCCACTGTCGTCCCAGTTCTACACCAACTTTTATCATGATTACCATTCAGGTAACATCTTCCGCTCACAGCAGCAGTAAACTGACAATAGATCACCAATCTAAATATAAGTTTTATCTCTCTGTGCTGACTGTTACTGAAGGACAATATTTAGTAAGTAATTTTCAGAGGTATAGTACTGCCGAAATGAAAAAGAAAAAACTGCTTAAAATTCTAAAAAGAAACCCCCTTTTCTATGAATATTGAATTTAAAAAAATACCCTTTTTCAAACAGAAGTGTCCCTTTAATTTCAAATAAAGTTCTACATCTTGACTTCTCTCCATTGGAGCCCCATGGGGTCACATCACAGGTGATAGTCATGTACAGTTATAGAAGTTATGACAGGAACAAACTTTTCCATAAGTCAACAGATCTGGGAATATTTCCTATGAAATGTATTGAGTTGTGAATACTGAACCATTATGCGCTGAGCAGACTTCCCACACAAAGAACATTTCTCAAATTAGACAAACTTGGAACACAATCCTTCACCGTAATAAAGGCTGAGAAAATTTCAAGGTGCTGCTTAGCTTAAGGCTTTCAGTGCAGTCTCTTCAAGGACCCGGCACTGCAGTCTAGGTGACATTTAATGACATGTCAACATCTGCACAAAGAATTATTGATGTGCCATGTTAAAGAGGCACTCAGCTTGCAGAGGCTGCCGTGTGTCTGCACCGAGGTACCATCTATCTCATCTGACATCAAAGTACAAGCGGTAGAAAGTTTGAACACCTTTGAAAATGATTCTTCAGGAGGATCTGAGGGGGGCACTGGAGCTACATCTGTAATTCCTTTGACTCTTTGATTTCCCTAAAGACCTCCGTTGATTTCCATGGGATTTATAGAGAGAGAACAACACAGAAATCCATCTTCCTATGATGAACTTTGGGTTTTATTTTCTGTGCAGCAAGATAGAGAGTTCTCTATGAGAATGGAGCTTGACGTTTGATGGTATTGGAGTGATATGTGAGCAGACGTGATGGCATGGAGTCTACCATATAGGTAGAGAGGGGTCGTTGATCCAGGGAGTTATTCTGATTGCCTGATTGGAGTCGGGAAGGAATCTTTTTTTCCCCTTAAGTGAGGAAAATTGGCTTCTGCCTCACAGGGGTTTTTTGCCTTCCTCTGGATCAACTTGTAGGAAACAGGCCGAACTGGATGGACAAATGTCTTTTTTCGGTCTTATATACTATGTTACTATGTTACTATGTTACTATATGTACATCAGCAGACACATGGAAACCAATTAGTGAGTGGTTATCACAGGAGTTAGATATAGCTACTAGATGTACCTATAGGGTGGGGTGCACAACGCTCTATGGGTCATCCTTGTCTTTGTGAACATCCCAGACAGTAAGCAGCATAGAGTAAGTTCAGATCTGTGTTTGATTCCATTAGGAACCTTCTAGCTAAAAAAAGCCAGAAAGAATATGAAGCAGCCTAGAGCAGGGGGTTTCTGCAAATGTATAACCAAGTATGGATGGCACACCCAGGGTTAACAATCCTGGCTCAGCCGTTGTAGGAGGTTTGATCATCTCCAGCTTGGGTAGAGAGTCTAGACTGCATTTTGGGAAAGAAAAGAAGCTGTGACTTGTGCTCCCTGTACATAGGCCCAAAAAACTACAGAGACTCCCCGATCTCTGCATGAAGAAGAGAAAGACAAAGGAGAGAACTAGAGGACCTAGAGCCTACATGGCTGAGCATTGGAGTCAGTAAGGTACCTAAAGCTGCTAAGACTTTACTGCAATGAGGGGATTTGGGTTAAGAGTGGACACCCTTCATACCTGGACACAAGTTGGCTAGTCGTATCTCTAAAATTCTGCATCCCTCAGTGGACATTACAGCCACCATTGCACGAGTCCTTGCCAACATGCATACATGGGTATCTGGGAAGAACTGTGTACAGTAAACAGAGGCATTTATTCTGTTACATATGGCCTGGTTACTGACTCCTGCACTGGCCATTGTACTCTACATGTCCTCCCTTGCACCCATACAAACACCTAACATCATTAACACCCCAACTACCATCAGGCAGGAGCCCCAGAACTGGAGGAAGTAAGGGTGCACCCTCCTTTCACTACATAGACCTAGGGAGTAACGGTGTGAGGAAAGCCACTACCACTCCCATCCTCCACTCTTTTCATGATTTTCATCCTAGAATAGAGCAGAAGAATGGAGATGATTAGCAGAGATGTAGCTGTGATGTGGTCAGGCCCATGTCCTGTTTTGCTCCTGACCCTACCTGCATGCTCCCTACCCCGACCTTATGTCTGAAGCAGGTTCCTCATGTCCGCTGCCTGACGTCCTTCTTGTCTTTCTAATGTAAAATTATTTTTCCTACTCTTTGTTTTACCTTTCTGGCAAAATGGCATCAAGTTTAACTTCATTTTAATGACTGCTTGAACATGAAAATCTGCATAACAGCCACCTGTTAGTATGATATTAAACCGCACAGCCGTGTCATGCAGAGATCACATCTGTGTATAGAGATAAGAAGACGCAATTATCAGCGCTCGTCTGACCAACTAATTAACCCATTAAAGGAGTAGATGAGATGGTGAAAATAACATTTTAGTAGATAAAAGGTATACGCCGAGAACAACGTGATGGCAGACAAATGAAAGCAAGCTTCGGTGGAATCACCACAGATCAGTCCTAAGAGATAAAGATGTAGCAGAGCTGAGCCTGGGCCAGATCCCAATGTGTTACTTATGGTTTTACACAGGACTGCAAGTGGCAAGGTGATGCTCTCTCTACTCGCAAACGCAAAAATAATGTAGCATCAGAAAGTTTATGATCATTTCATCTCTGCTACATCTGTAAATTATCCCATACATTTCCAATAGACAGATAGGCCGATGCCTCTAAATAAAGAATATTTTGCTCTAGTACATTTTTAGGACTAAAACTATAATAAAATGAATTGTGAAGGAAAAGTCTTATTAGGAAAATAGCGATTTCAGAGAGTAATAAGGAAGTATTGATTATGAGATTGAAATCGGGCATCTGATGCATGCTCTTTAATTGGGCCTTCATGGTAAGTACAGTAACACAGTAGGTGTATCTTGCAGATGGAGTTTTCTTTGGTGTAGTATTTGTAATTGGTGTCAAACTCTTGTATTTATGAGCATTCAGTCAGTACAAGGCTGGATTTACAGCTAGTGATTATCATGAGCATCAGATTATGGGGTTAATTGCTGTACAAGTGTTAATGGTCATAACGACTGGAACCATCAGATTTAGAAGATATCTGTCTTCCACAAAGACTGGTGCAAAAATGATTGTTGCTAATTTAAAGGGGCATGGCCATGGGGTGTAAGTAAGAGGCTGCAGTCACACCTAGGCCCTGGAGCCTGAGGAGGCCCAAAGCCTCTCTGCCACATATGAAGACATGAAATGGCACGTGGTATATGAGAGAGTACTCCTCTGTGCCAGAGATTACTCCACTGTGCTATATATATCTGTGCTAGAGATTACTCCTCTCTCTGTGCTAGAGATTACTCTTCTGTGCTAGAGATTACTCCTCTGTGCTAGAGATTACTCCGCTGTGCTAGTGTTTACTCCTCTGTGCTAGAGATTACTCGTCTATGCTAGTGTTTACTCTGCTGTGCTAGAGATTACTCGCTGTGCTAGAGATTACTCCGCTGTGCTAGAGTTTACTCCTCTGTGCTAGAGATTACTCGTCTGTGCTAGAGATTACCCCTGTGCTAGAGTTACTGCTGCTAGAGATTACTCGTCTGTGCTAGAGATTACTCCGCTGTGCTAGTGTTTACTCCGTTGTGCTAGAGATTACTCTCCTCTTTACTCCGCTGTGCTAGTGTTTACTCTTCTGTGCTAGAGATTACTCCTCTGTGCTAGAGATTACTCCGCTGTGCTAGTGTTTACTCCTCTGTGCTAGAGATTACTCGTCTATGCTAGTGTTTACTCTGCTGTGCTAGAGATTACTCGTCTGTGCTAGAGATTACTCCGCTGTGCTAGTGTTTACTCCGCTGTGCTAGAGATTACTCCTCTGTGCTAGAGATTACTCTGCTGTGCTAGAGATTACTCGTCTGTGCTAGAGATTACTCCGCTGTGCTAGTGTTTACTCCTCTGTGCTAGAGATTACTCCTCTGTGCTAGAGATTACTCCTCTGAACTAGAGATTACTCCGCTGTGCTAGTGTTTACTCCTCTGTGTTAGAGATTACTCCTCTGAACTAGAGATTACTCCTCTGTGCTAGTGTTTACTCCTCTGTGCTTGATATGATTCCTCTGTGCTAGAGATTACTCTTCTGTGCTAGAGATTACTCCTCTGTGCTAGAGATTACTCCTCTGTGCTAGAGATTACTCCTCTGTGCTAGTGTTTACTCCTCTGTGCTAGTGTTTACTCCTCTGTGCTAGAGATTACTCCTCTGTGCTAGTGTTTACTCCTCTGTGCTAGTTTTTACTCCACTGTGCTAGAGATTACTCCTCTGTGCTAGAGATTACTCCTCTGTGCTAGAGATTACTCCTCTGTGCTAGTGTTTACTCCTCTGTGCTAGTTTTTACTCCACTGTGCTAGAGATTACTCCTCTGTGCTAGAGATTACTCCTCTATGCAAGAGATTACTCCTCTGTGCTAGTGTTTACTCCTCTGTGCTATAGATTACTCCTCTGTGCTAGTGTTTACTCCTCTGTGCTAGTTTTTACTCCACTGTGCTAGAGATTACTCCTCTGTGCTAGAGATTACTCCTCTGTGCTAGAGATTACTCCTCCGTGCTAGAGATTACTCCTCTGTGCTAGTGTTTACTCCTCTGTGCTAGTTTTTGCTCCTCTGTGCTAGAGATTACTCCTCTGTGCTAGAGATTACTCCTCTGTGCTAGTGTTTACTCCTCTGTGCTAGTTTTTGCTCCTCTGTGCTAGAGATTACTCCTCTGTGCTAGAGATTACTCCTCTGTGCTAGTGTTTACTCCTCTGTGCTAGTTTTTGCTCCTCTGTGCTAGTGTTTACTCCTCTGTGCTAGAGATTACTCCTCTGTGCTAGTGTATACTCCTCTGTGCTAGAGATTACTCATCAGTTCTAGAGAGTACTCATCAATGCTAGAGATTACTTTTCTGTGCTAGAGATTACTCCTCTCTGCTAGAGATGATTCCTCTGTGCTAGAGATTACTCATCTGTTCTAGAGAGTACTCATCAATGCTAGAGATTACTCCTCTGTGCTAGAGATGATTCCTCTGTGCTAGAGATTACTCATCTGTTCTAGAGAGTACTCATCAATGCTAGAGATTACTCTTCTGTGCTAGAGATTACTCATCTGTGCTAGTGTTTACTCCTCTGTGCTAGAGATTACTCCTCTGTGATAAAGATGATTATGGTGAACACTCCTGGATTTCTTCCCACTGTTGTGTTGCGGTGGTGACAATTTGCAGGTCACAATGAGACCTTGTTCATTCTCATTAGTTGCGATGCAGGAATCACTATGCTACGATCTTTGCATTGCGGGCACAGGCGCCATGTAGCACTAGCATAAATGTGCACACATGTGCCCACCATTTTTATGTGTTGCCCATTGCACTGAATTAAACCACGCTTAATGCTGAAATCATCCCGGTGCGGTGCATTCCCCTTCCATGCATTGACATGAGAGGAGTCTTTTTATGCCTTTTAGATGTGGGCAAAGACGAGTGCAGCATCAATGACCTGAATCTAATACTCCAGTACGCCTCACCCTCCGGCTTCCCACCTCAATAGTTTAGGCATTCATTTTCATCTTCTTTATAGATACCTTTTGCAATGGGCTTTGTTTCCAAGCTTCAAGGCATTGACTTAGTACAGTACACATGAATGGGACGCCGCAAAGACTGTCAACGTGCGTGCAATTTTCATACTATGCGTCATGCATCTTTGAAGTCATCTGCTGCTAATACATGAAAAAGAATCTGATGAAGTCAATGTATGGTAAGTTACGTGCTATTTCTGTGAACATCAGGGAGAGACATTAAAGGATTAAAAAGGTACAGAATAGAAGTGGACATTAGAGTATGGCTGCACGGTGCTTCCCTAATAGAAATTCATGGCCAGGAGTCTCTCATTACATGTTCTGCTAAGGTATTCCCATCTCAGACATCAGGGCAGGATATCCCATAACGGTCCAAGAGATTCAGGTCTCAGCTCTGGAACACCCATTTATTTCTAGCCCCGACCCCATCCTGATAGGCAGGCTGTGCTAGGACATTTCCAATACTCCTTTCACTTGGGTGGAAGTTATGGAAACAGGAGCCCACTTGGGTCACCGCATACAGGTAGGTCAGGCATACAGGTAGGTCAGGCATACAGGTAGGTCAAGCACACAGGTAGGTCAGGCATACAGGTAGGTCAGGCATACAGGTAGGTCAGGCATACAGGTAGGTCAGGCAAACAGTTAGATCAGTCATACAGGTAGATCAGGCATACAGGTAGATCAGGCATACAGGTAGGTCAGGCATACAGGTAGGTCAGGCATTCAGGTAGGTCAGGCAAACAGGTAGGTCAGGCATACAGGTAGGTCAGGGTCCAGGAGGACTCATTCTAGAGATAAGTGCAGATCCCAGAAGAGAAAGTTATGGTATATGCCATAAATGTCTAATATGAAAATGTAATATCTATCTATCTATCTATCTATCTATCTATCTATCTATCTATCTATCTATCTATCTATCCATCTATCTACATCTATCTATCCATCTATCTACATCAATCTATCTATCTATCTATCTATCTATCTACATCTATCTATCTATCTATCAATCATCTATCTATCTACATCTATCTATCTAAATCTATCTATCTATCTGTCTATCTATCTATCTATCTATCACCAAATTTGTGAGCAACACAGCAGCAAGATATGTAGTAGGGTGCCAGCGGCTATGGTGGCAATCCGACATCCAGACAAGTAAAGAAAAAATGTCCATGGCACTCCCAAAAAGTAAATCAAGCAAAAAGTGCTTTAATCACCAGACCTCGATGTTTCAGTCCTGCTATCTATCTATCTATCTATCTATCTATCTATCTATCTCATATCTATCTATCTATCTATCTATCTAGAAGAAAAAAGAAAAGTGAGGAACAGCACACTGCAATATGGGTGCAAATCCAGTCCAGGACTGTCAACAAAGTCCAAATTCAATAGATGCAAGAGAAGGACGGCAGCACTCCGTTCGAAAAACGTGGATACTTTATTAACCCAGTGACAGCAACGTTTCAACCGCACAATGCGGTCTTTGTCAAGCCATATTGTACAATGCATTCAGTGCAATTTATAAAGGCAGTGATTCACAAATAATCAATTGTGCAATAAGAATCCATGATTGATATAATAAAGTGCATGTGCTTATACAGTTCAAATTTACTTACAAAATCGAGTATAAAGTTGTACAAAAAGTTCATAAAATTAGTTACAACTGTGTATCGTGATTAAGCAAAATAGTGTTGCAATATTAGTGTAGAAATCTAGATAATTACCATGATTCTCCCACAGGTGTAAACAATATTGAAGTGATTAAAAACAAGGACAAACTCACATGTAGTCATAAGCGTGATACCGAGGTCAGCGTTCCACATCATCTAGGGCGCATGCGCCCAAATCTTCAAACTCACGTAGGTCAGCGCGAGACTGACGTCAGTAAAAAACTGACGTCACTCTCACGCGAGCAACGTGATTCACAAGCCATCTGCAAAAAAACACTTCAATCATGGCCGACGGCCCTTTATCAAGTTAGTACGCATGTCACCCAGTAGCAAGTACCGCCTCACACCGCATCATATCAAGCGCTCAACTCAATTGGCCGATCGACGGTCGCTTTTGGTTGCTAGGTGACAGGTCATGACAGGTCAACGTGTGATTCTACCTATGTGGTGTATGTACTTTCTTGCCCTTGTAACCTTTGGTACGTGGGCGAGACCACATGGGATATGAAAACAAGGCTAAATAATCATAGGTATTCCATTAGGAAGCAGAAGATGGATCTTCCTGTATCCAAGCACTTTAAGGAAGCGGGACATACTGAAAAGGATCTGAGATTTAGAATTGTAGAACAGATCACGCCCTCACGCAGAGGTGGTAATAGAGTTAAGGCTTTGAAGAGACGTGAACTCTTTTGGATCTTCACACTACAGACCCTCAAACCTAGGGGTCTTAATGTGGAGTTCAAAATTGGGTAAGATCTGGACACACTCGCTATGACCGTTAATGTTTTTTGACTCCTCAGACTACTGGTGTAATTTATGTATTCAGTCTACATTGAGAGTTGATTTAATATTTATGTACTTTTGTTTTTGTTTTATAGATACATTATCTAAACAAGACCTTGTGGACACTCTCGCTGGATGTTGCGCGGACTCGAGATCAACGTTCCCACTATATTAGATTAAGTTTTTATATGCTACTGCATTAAATATACCACTTTGTAATTTTTTTTGATATATGAATTCACCTTTTGGTGATTATACGTGCGATTATATGTCCTTTGCAGTATACCTGCCTATTTGCGGTGTGTATGTGTGAAAACTCTGAGGCCAACAGGCGTTTGATGGGTTCACACGATTGTGGTTCGACCATTTTGAGCCAGAATTGTGTGTCGCGTGTTGGCTGCATGGTTGGGTGCCGCACTTCCCACTCTGACCGGTGGGGGTTGCGGTCCTCACGTCAGGGTGATGGGACTGAGACGGGAGCGCTTCATGACCTGTCACCTAGCAACCAAAAGCGACCGTCAATCGGCCAATTGAGTTGAGCGCTTGATATGATGCGGTGTGAGGCGGTACTTGCTACTGGGTGACATGCGTACTAACTTGATAAAGGGCCGTCGGCCATGATTGAAGTGTTTTTTTGCAGATGGCTTGTGAATCACGTTGCTCGCGTGAGAGTGACGTCAGTTTTTTACTGACGTCAGTCTCGCGCTGACCTACGTGAGTTTGAAGATTTGGGCGCATGCGCCCTAGATGATGTGGAACGCTGACCTCGGTATCACGCTTATGACTACATGTGAGTTTGTCCTTGTTTTTAATCACTTCAATATTGTTTACACCTGTGGGAGAATCATGGTAATTATCTAGATTTCTACACTAATATTGCAACACTATTTTGCTGAATCATGATACACAGTTGTAACTAATTTTATGAACTTTTTGTACAACTTTATACTCGATTTTGTAAGTAAATTTGAACTGTATAAGCACATGCACTTTATTATATCAATCATGGATTCTTATTGCACAATTGATTATTTGTGAATCACTGCCTTTATAAATTGCACTGAATGCATTGTACAATATGGCTTGACAAAGACCGCATTGTGCGGTTGAAACGTTGCTGTCACTGGGTTAATAAAGTATCCACATTTTTCGAACGGAGTGCTGCCGTCCTTCTCTTGCATCTATCTATCTATCTATCTATCTATCTATCTAATTATCTAATATCTGTCTATCTATCTAATATCTATCTATCTATCTATCTAATTTCTATCTATCCATACATTTATAGCATGCATTATTACATAATAATATATAAATAATATATAATATTGCATGTATTATGTAGGAGTCAGGCTATGTCTGCATTTTGGTCCACAAAACCAAACTGATCTAGGAAATACGGATACTTCTGTTGTGTATTCCGTGTTTTTCTCAATCTCTTGAACAGAAAGGGCTATTCTCGTCTGTAAATATGGACACGAAAAGGATATGTTCTATAACTGGTAGAACAGCAAGGGATGCTATAAAAGAAAATACAGATGTGTGCATGGTCCCACCGAAATGAGTGGGTGATTGTGCTGTCTGCACTAAAGAAGACTGAAGTTGTGTGCATGAGGCCTTAGACTACAGTTCTCAGTAAAAGTCTCAGTACCTGATTACAGGGGGCTTACTTCCAGTCTTGAAAGATGCAAAATGACAAATTTAACAATGCTGCATCATTTTCAGCCGCCCAAAAGGTAATATAACGCCATTTACAGTAAGTCTCTGCAATCCTATTCATCTCCACTATTTAGTGGACTGGGTCCCTGCAGCCATGAATCTCAGCGCCACATAAACATGCGTACCTTCCGGCATGCAGGATGTTTATTTCCAATATACATGGCCTAATTACTCTTTAGCCTGAGAATAAATCGGTTTTATGGGGGCGTTTTACACCTCCGCTACCTTTCCTCTCAGCCACACTAATCCAAAAGATAGCAAAACGGTCTTATTTTTATAGAGTCCCTGCCTGAGCTCCAGCTTCATCTCCGAGGGACGACTGTACAATAAGATAAGAGCGGAGTTATTGTTTATGTGACTGATTGGCATATCCGAACACCCAGGAGGGATGAGGGAATGTTCCTGTGCACATTATTGGAAAATACATGTCAGAAGACGGTGTCAGACATATTCTAGAAGGCAACCTGGATCGATCATGGGAAGGCTTATAAATTACATTTAGGGAAAAAAGGGGGTTATGTTATGTTACACAGTTTATTTATCTGGATGCTTCCGGCCGACCGGAGGTAGTTACATGTGCAGAAAGGAAAGATGTACGAAACTGTCTAACAATAAATACAACCTACTAAACCATCAATATAGATGGAACAATGTGTGACGATATTACTACAACGCCAAAAGAAGTCTAGGGACACACATGTAAAATTATTACAGACAAAAGATATAATGCAAAAATAATAATAAATCAGCAGCAATGAGGCTGGCGCTGCGACAAGCAGCTCACCTACTATACCACAGGTAACCCAATCCTAATAAAGGAAAGCTCAAATAGATTCACTCAAAGGGAACTGTGAGAGGAATCACTAATATATACCAGCAAGTACTCAGACAATACTGTGCAATGCCACTTATACCATTAGCCCAAGACAGGGTCAAACAGAACGCACACTAATAGGAAATCCTATAAGTAAATGCGGCAGCTAAAAATGTGTAAGAGTATCCCAAAAGAGTAGAACCAGCGGGAGGATCGGACCGCCATTGGGTGCGCTCCCTGCTGGTCCGCGGTCCGATCCTTCCACTGGTTCTACTCTTTTGAGGTACTCAAAAAATAAAAACTGTATTGATTGTCCATGGCAACCAATTACAGCACAGCTTTCATTTTGCAAGAGCACTGTGAGAAATGAAAGCTGCGCTGTGATTGGTTGCGATGGGCAACAGATAGAGTTTTCTAAATGCCTAAGTTGACCTAGGCTTCAATGCTGACATATAGCAGCTTTACAGCTAAAATACATTGTGACGCCCCACCAATGACTAAAAGAGCTGCTACGTCCCGGAAATTTGTACTTACTACAATATTGAAGTTGGTGACTCAGTGGCAGGTAAGCCCCACCCCTGAGAATGCCCAAAGGAGGTTGGTACTGTCAGCTCATGGGGGAACTTACATAAGTCCTACCCTTTTCACTCTCATAGAAAATTTGGGACAGTCCCTGCAAATTTGGGACAATTATGGAAATTATGGAGGTTATTTATCAAACTGGTGTAAAGTAGAAGTGGCTTAGTTGCCCACAGCAACCAATCAGATTTCACCTTTTTTTTCCGAAGGAGCTGTCCAAATTGAAAGGTGGAATCTGATTGATTGCTATAAGAAACTAAGTCAGTTCTACTGTACACCAGTTTGACAAATGACCTCCTTTATGCCCATCAATATATTATGACTAGAGATGAGCGGATTTCTAGAAAAATTTGATTCGGTCTTTTGCTGAATTTTCCGAAACTGTTCGATTAGAACCGAGTTAATTTGTGGCGAATCGTGTTAAAAATAGCTGTTTTCTGGCTGCAGAGAGCCTGTATAGTAGTGTAGGACACTGTGACTTCTAGTAAAACGCATAGGGAGTCTGCTGTGGTAGTGAAACAATACTGTGAGTCAGTATAACACACATGACAGGCGTCGCTCTTAGAATAGACTGCACACTTCACTTCTTTAGGTAGTTATGGGGCCAAACCTGACCAAATAACTCAAGTGTGAACTCAGCCTTACAGGTCAATGTTAGTGTCAGGTATAAAGAACTGTGCAGAGGCCCAAGACCCTACTATAGCGTGAAAGAGCGCACTTCTTTTACACGGTTGTCAGCTGATTCCACATAGATGCTTACAGAACCTGTTCTATTAAAAGATTATACAAGTAGAGTCCCCCTGACAGAGTGGAGAGGGTGTCAGCAGTAAGGGCTCTTTCACACTTGCGCTTTTGCTTTCCGTCCTAGAGTTCCATCCTCGGGGCTCTAGGACGGAAAGATACTGATCAGGATTTATCCTAATGCATTTTGAATGGAAAGAAATCCGTTCAGGATGCATCAGGATGTCTTCCGTTCAGTATGTGAACGTTATTTGGACGTTGACAAAACCGTAGCATGCTGCAGATTTGTCTCCATCCAAAAATCCGAAAGACATGCCATAACGCCGGATCCGGAATTAATGCCCATTGAAGTGCATTAATCTGGATCCAGCATAAAGCTAAACGTCGTTTCTGCGCATCGCCGGATCTGACGTTTAACTTTTGTGAATGGTTACCATGGCAGCCAGGATGCTAAAGTCCCGGCTGCCATGGTAAAGTATAGTGGGGAGGCAGGGGAGAAGTATACTTACCGTCCGTGCGGCTCCCGAGTCCCGGGGCGCTCCACAATGACGTCAGAGTGCCCCATGAGCATGGATCACATGATCGCATGGATCACATGATCCATGCGCATGGGGCGCTCTGACGTCATTGTGGAGTGCCCCAGGAGCCGCACGGACTGTAAGTATCTGCTCCCCTGGCTCCCCACTACTTACTATGGTAACCAGGACTTTAGTAGTGTCCTGGCTGCCATAGTAACACTGAAAGCATTTTGAAGACTGATCAGTCTTCAAATGCTTTCAGTTGTCTTGCGTTGTGACGGATCCGGCGGGCATTTCCGGCGGAAGTGCACGATGGATCCTCACAACGCAAGTGTGAAAGAGACCTTAGTTTGTGTTGACGTCACTGATTTTTTTGCCCTTCCTCTTATCCGTCAGAACAATAACCCCCAAAAAACGGAACCTGTCTGTGAAGCATCCATTTTCACTCGGTCAGCATTTGGTCAGTAATCCATCAGTATTGCTAATGCCCAAAAAAACAGGACTGGATTCAAAACAGAGTTGACACGTGAATGGAATATTTGCATATCTTCTGTGTTTTGTACCCACTCCAGCTTTTGGCAACCAAATCATAAGCCAGTTCTGATGGGACCATACAAGCCTTACAGCTGCTACAAACAGACAGAATCCGTTGAGTGTCTATTTTTTCCTGACAGATCAGAATAAGGGTTAAATAAATGATGATGTCAACCAGGCCAAAATGCAAAATAGTGGCCCAGTCATGAAGTGGGGAGGGTGGGAACTGCATGAGAAGTCCACTGAGTGGCCCCTTGACATAGTGTGGAGTTGGCAGCAGCATCAGGAGACCACAGAGCGGCAAGGTGACATATTGTTGAGTTGAGTAAATGAAAATGTTTTAGCTAGGACACTAGCAGATCATGTGGAGCGCCAGACGAATTAGAAAAAGGTACTGCTCTTTTAAAATATCTTCCAGGACTTCCAGTGTCGCAAGGTATCCTTTATTAAATAAAGCTCAACGCGTTTGGGGTCACAATGAACCAAGACCCCTTCTTCAGGAGCATATATGCGGTATATGCTCCTGAAGAAGGGGTCTTGATTCATTGTGACCCAGCTGAACGTTGAGCTATTTAATAAAGGTACCACTAGATACTAATCCTACAATCATTTCACCAGGACAGCAAGGGTATCCAACTACTCTACAGGCGACCTCGGCGAGGGGGATGTGGGTTCCAAGTGTATTGAGTTTATCTTGACCCACCCCCCTGGTGAAGTGAGTAAAAAGGTCTTATGTGACCACCATTATTTTTCTTTTATTGCATTGTCACAAAGGGTAGGTAGTGTATTGCAGCCCTTTTCTAGCGTGTTCCTAATGGATATTTTAAAAGATCTGTACTTTTTCTAATTCGTCTGGCGCTCCACATGATCTGCTAGTGTCCTAGCTAAAAACATTTTCATTCACTCACTGTGTCTATCACGGCTTCACCCAAAGCCGTTCTTTTGGGTGTGAGAAGCCACAACATCAGGACCTATCTTCCTCTAACAGGACTTTCTCTCCCCCTGGGATACCCCCTGGCACCCTTCCTCTTCCCTTGTTCCACTCTCCAAACTCCATTTCAGTTCATTGCACCCTATACCTCCACCCTGGGACTAGCTGAACCAGGGTCTACGTTGTTTTACTTATTTTTTTTGGCATTTATGCTCAATTTTTTTCTTTGATACATGCATATTGTTGAGGTGGCAGCAGCATCAGGAGACCACAGAGTGGAAAGGTGACATATAGTGGAGGTGGCAGCAGCAGCAGAATGAGGAGGCCACATAGTGGCACAATAACAGTGTGGGGGTGGCAGCAGCAGCATAAGTAGGCCACAGAGTGGCAAGGTGACATAGTGTTGAGGTATCAGCAGCATCAGGAGACCACAGAGTGGCAAGGTGACATAGTGTGGAGGTAGCAGCAGCATCAGGAGACCACAGAGTGGCACAATGACAGAGTGTGGAGGTGGCAGCAGCATCAGGAGACCACAGAATGGCAGAGTGATATGGTGTGGAGGTAGCAGCAGCATCAGGAGACCACAGAGTGACCTGGTGACAAAGTGGGGAGGTGGGTGGCACTAACAGTATCCACTGACGATGGTGGGTGTAAAAAGGAGCACTTGGCATCAGATATGTGGCATCAGGCGGGTGTCAACATCAGAATAGTAGCTGAGGCAGGTAGCCAGAAGAAACCGGTCTCTTTTGTAAAGGTTTGGGTGGATGATCCAAAACAAGGCAGCATGGATGATCTAATCTGATGCATCATGCATTGGTGGGTGGAAATCCTGGCTGATCCATGCCTGAATCATCTTGACAAAGGTCAGTCTCTCCACATTTTGGGTGGACAAATGAGTTCTCCTTGGTTAACTATGGCCACCGCCACACTAAACACCCGCACTGATGCTACACTACTGGCCGGGCAGGACAGCTTTTCCAGGGCAAACTCGGCCAGTTGCAGCCACAAATCCAGTTTAGCTGCCCAGTAGTCCAGTGGATTTTCAATGACGGCTGGCAGCGTGCACTCCAAGTATGCCACCACATGCTGGTTCAGGTTCTGCTCTATTTCTTGCTGCTGGTTTCTTCACTATGCGGGTGAAGATGAAGAAAGCTGCTCATCAGCGACTCTAGACTCATGCTGCTGTTGATGGAGTTGGTACTGCTCCTGCCACCCCATCCTTCCCCAGCAGCCATGGCAGTGGAACGTGAGTGCAGTGGGCCCCGCCGGTAAGACCTGTGAGAGGATGGACGATGGCGCAGATAGGCAGCGGCCAACTGACTACATAGGATGTCTCTATAGTAGTTCAGTTTGTCCTCCCTTTCAGCGGGTGTAAAAGAGGCCCCAATTTTGGAATGGTAGCGAAGGTCTAACATGGTGGAGAGCCAGTAGTCATGCCTCTGCTGAATGGTGACAATTCGGCTATCACTACGCAAGCAAGTGAGCATGCATCGGGCAATTTGCGCAAGTGACTCGAAGGGACTCCCTGCCTCCATCTCCACTGCATACTTCCACAGTGTCTCTGGGTCATCTGCCCCATGTTCCTAGTCCGCCGTGGACGGGAGCGTTATGTCCCGGCCAGAGGAAGTGTCTACCCAGCGCGGCCCGTGTCCCGAGACCAGCAGCTCCTGTGGTCCGTAACCCAGCGGGCCAATGAGGTGGGTAGGCCCAATACCGGTGATGTTTCCAGCCCATTCTTTGTGGTGGGCACCCCTCCAAGTGGCCCTGGTGCATGGCCCAGACTACCTGCAGCACAGGGCTGCACTACCTCTGATGAACAGGGATCCTTTGACACGTACCTGTGAGCAGGCCTGCTAGGCCATTTTTGCTCATCCTCACAGGGACATCATACATGTTGCAGGAACTGTTCCTTTAAGTTTGCCAGGCTGGTAGAGCTTGCTGCCAGTTCCCCACGGCCGGTGGCATTTTTGTGAAGATAAGTTGCCACTGTGGAACCACTGCTCCCAGCCTGCCTCTTTCTGTTCCGGGACATCCTGCCTGCTGCTAACATTGTGGCGTCAAGTACTTTAATAACTCCAAGTTGTGCTTTTATTTGCACCTTATCCCTTTTAACCCCCATTTCAGGTTGAAAAGGGTTCTTTTATGTCAGCACTTTAAATATACGCAGGACTTGCCAGGATAACATGGCCCTGGTATTGTCAGAGTCCTGTATTGTGATTTTATGTATGTGCTGCTGACCGTATTATTGCAAAAATATTTTATCAAGTCTATGTGCCCAGAGATGGACCCCCTGTGTGCGAGTCTCTGTGATATGCTTTATGGACTCACTCATTGTCATGGACTATCCTGGTATTCCCTAACATCCGCTGTGCCAGGTCAGCGCCCCAGTTCCACTCTTTATCCTGAAGAAAGAGAGCGACGCCCTTGTCACCGCACTTCTCCGTCAGTCAGCTGGACCTGATGACAATTGTCGATGCAGATAGAATTGAGTACTGATATGTATGTATTCTTGCATGTTTTTCTTTTGTCTCTTTCAGGTGGAAATTCCAGTAGGGCGGTACCCTGGTAGAGTACGAGGCGTACTCAGCTTAAAGCAGCGGGGTATGTAGTGTACAGGAGTTGTACTGCCCGTCACTACGGAAGGGTCACTTGGCTGCTGTCGTTCCTCTCTGTTAGGAGGAGGCTGGTAAGGTGCTATTTGTACCATGCAATGTAAATCAATGTATTTAATTCTCCTGTTACTGTGAAATGTCCTATGTGCAGGCCGGCTAGGGATGTAATTCCAGCTCTAGTCACTAGAGGAGCTAGGTTGCCCTAGTCTATATAAGGCCCAGTCAGGGAAGGGAAGAGTAGTCTAGTCTAGAGTGTGCCTTAGACAAGTGCAGGCCATGTGCCTGTGAAGGCCAAACCCAGGCCTCACGGCCTGTGAGGCATCCACCCTAGGAAGATGGTGCCCTAGGAGAAGGAATGCAGAACCCAGAGGCAATCCCTAGAGCAAGGAGGTACTAACGTCAAGTGGAGGTAAATTATAAACTGGAGATTCAAGGATATAAGCCAGAAGTAGGGCATTGGGGCCTTGAAGCATCAATTCCAGTCAGGACGAGTCAGGAAGAAAGTAAGGTTCACCTGCAATTTCAAGTCCTGTATTACCACCCTCTGTTTAACCTTGCTGGATGTAAGACCACTGCAATTTTGATTGTCTGCAAAAGGAACTGTTGGAAAGACTGCTTACTGTATCATCACTGTCTTCAGTAAAGTTTGAATTCTGTTTTCAAGTTACCAGTCTGCACCTCCGTTATTCCTACTGTAAATACGGTGTGCCACCGTTTACTGGCACTGGCGTCACGACATATCAGGGACTTAGCCATAGGCACGTTAAACTATAACACCAAGGGCACCTCACCTTCCACCTGGCTGTGTCCCTCAAGAACCCAGAGAGTGCCCCAGAGGAGCAGCGTGCCGGCCTCTCCATCACTGGCATTCCCCAGGTTAGTTCCACACATTGCCCTGACTTGGGGGTGCTACACGATTATACAAGTAGAGTCCCCCCGACAGAGTGGAGAGGGTGTCAGCAGTAAGGGCTCTTTCACACTTGCGCTTTTGCTTTCCGCCCTAGAGTTCCGTCCTCGGGGCTCTAGGACGGAAAGATACTGATCAGGATTTATCCTAATGCATTCCCAAAGGAAAGAAATCTGTTCAGGATTCATCAGAATGTCTCCCGTTCAGTATGTGAACGTTATTTGGACATTGACAAAACCGTTGCATGCTGCGGATTTGTCTCCGTCCAAAAATCCAGAAGACATGCCGTAACGCCGGATCTGGAATTAATGCCCATTGAAGTGCATTAATCCGGATCTGGCATAAAGCTAAACGTCGTTTCTGCGCATCACCGGATCTGACGTTTAGCTTTTGTGAATGGTTAACATGGCAGCCAGGACGCTAAAGTCCCGGCTGCCATGGTAAAGTATAGTGGGGAGGCAGGGGAGAAGTATACTTACCGTCCGTGCGGCTCCCGAGTCCCGGGGCGCTCCACAATGACGTCCGAGCGTCCCATAAGCATGGATCACGTGAGCCATGCGCGTGGGGCGCTCTGACGTCATTGTGGAGTGCCCCGGGAGTCGCACGGACTGTAAGTATCTGCTCCCCTGCCTCCCCACTACTTACTATGGCAACCAGGACTTTAATAGCGTCATGGCTGCCATGGTAACACTGAAAGCATTTTGAAGACTGATCAGTCTTCAAATGCTTTCAGTTGTCTTGCGCTGTGACGGATCCGGCGGGCATTTCCGGCGACGGAAGTGCACGCCGGATCCTCACAACGCAAGTGTGAAAGAGACCTTAGTTTGTGTTGACGTCACTGATTTTTTTGCCCTTCCTCTAATCCGTCAGAACAATAACCCCCAAAAAACGGAACCTGTCTGTGGAGCATACGCCTTCACTCGGTCAGCATTTGGTCAGTAATCCATCAGTATTGCTAATGCCCAAAAAAACAGGAGTGGATTCAAAACAGAGTTGACACGTGAATGGAAAATTTGCATATCTTCTGTGTTTTGTACTCACTCCAGCTTTTGGCTACCAAATCATAAGCCAATTCAGATGGGACCATACAAGCCTTACAGCTGCTAAGTACACTGGAAAATGGCTGAATCCAAGATGGCCGAGGCTATTTATAGGGCTGTGACATCACAGGGCTGGCTGGCTGTCGATTGGCTGCATGCATGGCATTGTGGTGATCCCTCGTTACCAGAGTTGTTTGCTCCATCTCCTAACATGTGCAGCAGCCATTCTTGGAAAAAATGTGATTCGTTACCACGAAGCGTGAGGACATTCGGATTCGATGCAAATCGAATTATTCCTGAAATTCGGATCGGATTCCACTTTGTCAGCTTCGATTCGCTCTTCTCTAATTATGACTATGATGTGTGACAGAGCAGGTAAATGCAGTGCTGTTCCAGTTGACTTGAATGGGAGCATTACTACAGTTACCAGCAACATACACTATGGGCGGCACTGTGTACTTCTGGTGCCAAAGTCTATACAGCTGATGGGAAGGTGTACAGGTTGTCACACCTTGCAGATCGGATATTGATAGCTTATCCTGCTTCAAAAGCTCTGTCTGAACCTACCTTGTGTGTTCAGCTTCTATGCAGCACCACCAGAGGTGGATTTAGGTTGTCTGAGTAATGCAGGATAGGTAAGGTCCTCTAGCCTAAGAGACACTCTTAACAGATGCTCTGAACTGTGGCAAAAATTTGAGAACCCTGATCAGAGGACATCTCTATTAAAAGGGTTTTCTGAGATTCTGATATTGAGGACCTATACTCAGGATCAGATTTTGAAAGATCAGCTGTTTGAAGGATAGGTCATGAATATCAGAATCTCAAAAACACCTTTAATTCAAATTCCCTGGGTATGTGACAATGAGCTTCTAAAATGGACAGCCCCTTAAAGTATGAAAATGTTGCATTGACGTAAGAAGCTGAACCGCTTTCACTTGACCTAAGGTAACGTCAATGATCTTGGCCCTCTGCCTGAATCAGCCGACAAACATAGTGCACTTTAGAAAAGCTAATATGTCACGCCATCTGCATTGCTTCTCACGTAATGTAGCAAACTGCTGCAGAGCGATAAAAGAGGACATGGTAGACTTATTGACTTTGGTTTAAACAGCCAAGTTAATTAATGAACTTTATTAGACTATATTATGCAGCTTTGGATACAGGGTAATGTCTAGTGGCTCTAGCTACACTCTGTGTAATCCCTGATAATGGCTGTCTTTTGTGACATGACAAGAAACCATATCAAAGAATCCACATAAGGGCCCGGCCACAGATATTTCGCTCTGTAACGAGCGCCTATTGATGATTACATGTAGATCAGTTCTTGCAGCTTTTACTTACCTGGAACGATCAATGAGTAACAATTGATGATATGATTGTTCGTTGTCATACGACTTTTGGCGGCACAGCCCCAGGTTCGAATTTAATGTGCTGAGAACAAACGATAATCTGATGGGTGACCAATGTCAAGTTTACATGGGTCAATGATCGGGAATGAATGTTTTACATACCCAGTCAATACCCTAATGCCCACTCTGGAGGCAACAAATTTGGGGGACTTTATTAATACTGGCAATTTTCCCCCCAATCTTTATAAAAAGTATGCTGATGTAAGGGTTTCCAAATTTATTAAGAGGTGGCCAACTCTTAATCACTTTGGCCCAGAAGGTCCGAGCACCAGAAATGGAAATCTACAGTATGCAATCTACGAGGTGGTGTACACTTGGAATTTACTCTAATATTCTAGTGCAAGTATTGCAAGTATTTTCGGGTAGTGTAGGCCGATATGAACCTCCCATTCAGCAACTACCCACTATGAGGAAAAATGGCAAGCATGGCACAAATAGGGGAACATTCACAGAGTTGTAACTAGGCTTTTCTTAACCGGGGGTAGCAATTCAGTTTGCTGTCCTATATCTAAACACCCTGTTCAATGAAAACTGGCTTGTGGGCATCCCCTGGTACAGTACCTGGAGTATCTGCAAATCGCTGATTGCTTATGTGCTTTAATGTTATGTATATTTTAGCCATACCTTCCAGTAGAGGTATGGTTTACAAATGGTTGTCAGGAACAGGACTAGGCACCTTGTTCCTCCCCTCTTGGTAGGAGTGGGCCGGTCCTGCTTCCTTCCAGGAGATGAGTTGCTGAGAAGATACAGAGAGGAGAGGAAGTACACTGCAGAGCTCCTGCTC
This sequence comes from Bufotes viridis, assembly GCA_033119425.1. NCBI lineage: Eukaryota > Metazoa > Chordata > Amphibia > Anura > Bufonidae > Bufotes > Bufotes viridis. Next base: position 60,161,789 of record CM065590.1, read on the forward strand.
CTGTTAAAGATTTTCCAGAGACCAACTCAAGTGAGCCTCAAGAAAAAACTTGAGAGACAAGACAGCAGAGTTAAGAGCTTAAAACTGCATTATGGACAATGCTTTAAGGTAAGGGACTACGGTTCAGACACTCATCACCCAAAACTACCACAAGGCCAGCCAAAGGTCAAGTGTAGACCTCACAGTGGACACATACCCACAAGTGCAAAGTTGCAGCCATTCAACGTGCCTCCATATCTCCTTAACTGGTGCCAGAAACTGCACTTTGAATCTGCTGCTATTAAATGTGCCACAAGTTATACTTTGTACTTAGTACAATAGATTGTTATACGTTCACTTCTTCAATTCTACATTTTCACTGCACTGATCCCTTTCTGAGGGATTACACCATGACACAACACCTAATCAGGGCCACTATAAATTGTGTCCTCTGCACCAGCTCCTCAGGGATTCATTGCAGCAGCATTAACTGCTCAGGCCACCTGCCCTGCCAGCTCCCCCAGCCCGTTGTATGTCCCTGCTTTTTTTTTCCAGTTTTCAGATTTTCTGTTGAATTTTTCCTATGCATGTCCCACAATGAGGGAAAAAAAGTTCAATTCTGTACATTATCCCTTATCAGTTTATTCTACATTTCAGGTGATGACAACTTTCTTGCCCATGTGACTTTGCCTGGAGGTCACTAAGAAGACGAAGCTTTGTAGAGCCGTGTCCATTTCAAAGGCTTTCATTTGACGTGCCATCATCCCTCGAAATAGATTAAAGAAGTAGTTACGAGCGGTTAAGCAGGTCTAACTCAGGAAGTTAAGCCTCCGAGACAAGTTTTAAAATCTCAATTGACCATTTTGAAAGGTTGTCAGGAAAATTAATTACTGCCTTGATTTAAGGAGCACGCTCTTGTCTCTAGTGACAAAAGGAGTCTTTAATTATTGAAGGCATAAGGCTTTTGGTTACCCTCTTGCTCCAGATATAACATGTCCAAGAAAATCAGGTGTCACCTTATAAAAGGATTCAAAGGCACATTGTAAAAGGCGGCTAAATCACAACGTTTGTCATTGTCATGTGTTAGGTTATCTTAATGGTAAATCTGATGTAAGTAATGCATGCAGAAGAACCCAAGCATGGGCTTTACTATCTAGGTTAACCTTAGCCTGGGTTATCAACTCTCAATGTCAAAGAGCTCATTGGCTACAAAGGAAGCATACAATAATACAATAATACTGCAAGCTATTAACAAAGCAAATATGGAGAGGCTGCACATAAGAGAGCAATATCAGACTGGGGTTCCTTAGATCCACCAGAGAAAGTGACTCTGAGATCACAACCTTCATATATGGAAGTTTAAGGTACAAAGCTAGGCAGAGGAGAAACAAGATGATCTTAAGTCCCAGTGCAAAATGTATAACAGGTTCCCCACTAGCTACTGTATATGGTTTCTATAATACTGGTGTCTTCTTAAAGGAGTTGTCCAGGTTCAGAGCTGAACCCAGACACAACCCCATCTGCTCTCATTCATCATGAATGAGTGGAGTATCAGAGCTTTCTATGAACACATACACACATAAACATACTTGGTCACTCAACGACCATAAGATACAGCCCAGACCCACCACTGAGTATGGCTTCACGCGTCTGGTGGGAAAACATAGGCTGTGCTCAATCGTGACCAGCGATATGTACATGCAAAACGTTGTATGAAAGATGGTACCCTGTAGCTGATGTATTGCCTGTAAAAAATGCTGTAGCGCAATATACTGACAGGATAATGTCACGGCCACCCTAGCGCCGATACCGTTGCCTCACCACCCGAGGCACCCGGCGTTACATGTTTGTCTGTCTTGTACTATACCCAGCTCCTGATGAGCCCTTTTGTTGGTGAAACATAAAGTGTATAATAGGGTCTAGAGTACAGACTTAGAGTATCCTGATGTTCCTGTGATAGGGCAGACAGCCGTTAAGCATGTTAGTCTAGACTACTTAATTTGTTATACAGGGGATACATAGGGACTAGCAATATATCAGTGGGGGTGAGAATGAATGGTTACCCACATAGTGCGGCCAGGTGCCTTCCCCTTAGCTGAGTAGGGTCTACATGTGCATGGAGATGGTACATTTATATTCCTTATAGCGTGACATTATCCTGTCAATATATTGCGCTACAGCATTTTTTACAGGCAATACATCAGCTACAGGGTACCATCTTTCATACAACGTTTTGCATGTACATATCGCTGGTCACGATTGAGTACAGCCTATGTTTTCCCACCAGACGCGTGAAGCCATACTCAGTGGTGGGTCTGGGCTGTATCTTATGGTCGTTGAGTGACCAAGTGCGTTTCTGTGTGTATGTGTTCATTGATGGAGTCACACATTTTTTTTCTATTTTTAGTGTATTTCTAATACAATATTGAAGTTTTAATTCACTGACAACGTTTCTCTTAGCTGTGACTAGATTACGAGTGTGAAACGTAAATTCTTACCATCTTGCAGTGTTTTTTCAGTATCAGAGCTTTTTACACTCCAAAGCTCCCCCTTGCCCTGCGCCGAATCATGCAGGGCAAGGGCTGTTTGTTTACCTTTTAACACTGCTAGGTGGAGGCTTCCGCCTCGCAATGTTCCTGGTGATGTCAACTTCTCTAATGGGGGGTCTTTAAAAAGAGGCTTAGGTCAGTGCTAAAGACAACCCATTAGGTGACGTCACCGGGAACACTTCTAGGGGGAAGCCTCCACCTAGCTTACCCATGGAGAGCCTGGTACTTCACTGTATATCATGTAAATTCCCTTGCACTGCACAATTTAGTACAGGCAAAGGGGGGGCATCAGAGCGTAAAAAGCTCTGATGCTCCACTCCTTCATGGTGAATGAGAGCAGATGGGGTTGTGTCCGGGTTCAGCTCTGGTTCTCAGCTCTTTTTTCTCTCCCATTCAGTCTCCCAGGCACTAGGTCTATAAAATGCAACTTTTATGTCCTCAATATATGTAAAAGTGACATCAACAGTTTACTACCAGGTTAATTGGGGATCATAAAACAGATTGTATTAGCTTCCCACCACATTCAGAAGGGTAGTGTAGTGCAGTTAGGCATATCTCATAGAGGGGGTTTGTATAGTGTACACATACTTGTGTACAACATATACCAATCAAAGGACAGATCAACTCGGACTACAGTATGCAACGGGAGTTTTTTCTGAGGCCAAACGATAAAAATGTACACTAAATGTGGTGTGAACGTAGCCTAAGGTGAAATAGATTAGTTGTGACTCAAGAAAGAGATATAAAATAGATACGCCTGTAATTTGAGATAATTGGCTCCAAAGTCGGCTCCAAATCGGGTCTTCTGCTGGATCTTGGGAGCCCATCACTGTGTCAGAGCTTGGGAAGCCAGGAAGGTTATGCACCTTGAAGGAACCACCCCTGTGGCTATTATGTAGTCTACAGAATAGGTAGATGTGTGCCTTATACGTCATGAACTGGATCTACCATTCCTTCAGTATGGTATTTTTCAATCTATACACATATAGTACTCTATGTATATAGGAATATGGATGGAATTCACACATACAAATGTATTGCGCTCCTCGTATTTGACTGTCACCATCAGATAATGCCCATGTCTTTTATTCGCTTCACTCTTTTATGTTTCATTCTTTGGATAAGAATGTAAAGTTGATGATCTAGATCTGTAACTAATGACGTTAAACTGCGTAACACAGAAAGAAGAAAACACGCACAATTAAGGCAGGGATTTTGCAATGCACAAAAGCAGTAGCTTCATAAAAGAATTCAATTAAAGAAGAACAGATCTGGCTGCAATTTTAGCCAATTAGTGGTGGTAAAATCAAGACAATCGTATTATGTTAATGACGCTTTTGCCCTTTATTTAGAATGTGAACATACGGTGAAGCCTTGCTCAAGGCTCCAAAATAAATGCACTCCTCTAACACAATATCGGAAATAAAACGAATTTCTATAGAAACCATTCAAAGTATGAAACTATCCCCACACAAAAGTCAATGTACATGGAGTCCATTAGGATTGCATAGGATCCATATAGGTGGACCAGATCCTGACCATCCATGGTGACAATTTAGTCTATGATATTGACCATTTCTATGATTTTGACTGTTTCCATTTAAGTCAATAGTTACTTTAAAGGACCTTGTATGCATTTGTATGCTGTAAGCTCCCTCTAGTGGTTTCTGCAGGCAGTAGTAATTCTACAGCGTTCCATATAACAACAAGCCATATAACTAAGAAACAAACATCCATAAATTAACAGTGCCTCCAAGTGGACCAGATCCTGACCACCCGTGGTGACCTGGACAGTTTACTCTATGATATTGACCATGTCTATGATTTTGAATGCTTCAATTTGACTGAATGAGACCTGAAAAAAATCTGTATGCTGTCAGCACCCCCTGGTGGTGGCTGCAGGCAATAGGAATTCTAAAAAGCCACATATAACGAGAAGCCACATAAATAGGACACAACCATCCAAAAATCAACAACGCCTCCAGGTGGACCATATCCTGACCAGCTATGGTGACCTGGACAATTTAATCTATAATATTGACCATGTCTATGATTTTGGCTCAGTAAGGGACAATTTAATTCAATGGGACCAGAATAAATTTGAGCTCCCCGGAAGGAATTCTATACCACTCCATATAACAAAAAGCCACATCAATATGACATCACCGTCCACAAATCAACAGCGTCTTCACAATTATATAAAGGCCCTATTTACTCTGTACTTTTGGTCTAACACCAGGAATCAATCCATTTTTCTTCAATGATGTGGAAAAATTCAGACTATGGTGCAGATTTTCATTGAGTTCAATGGGAGGCAGATTGGAACGGATTCCCAATGTATTCTGGTGAAAATCTACAATATGAACATGCTCTAAGTCAGGGATAGCCAACCTGCGGCTCTCGTCTCGAGCTGTTGTAAAACTACAACCCCCACCATGCACTCTTGTAGGCTGTATTGTAACAGTTGGAGAGCCTCTGGTTGGCCATCCCTTCTCTAGGTCTTCACATTATACTCTTCTGCTGATGTATCTGCCATAAGAGGTGTACACAACTAATCTGCAGCTCTCCAGTTATTGAGATATTACAGTTCCCAGTAGGGCTGAAACGATTCATCGATTTAATCGATGTAATCGAGGCAAAAAAATCATTGATGCAGTTTCCGTGCATCGATGATTCGTTTAAAGCGTGAGTGAAGTGAAGCTTCTGACTCATCGTTCCGTGGCCTCCTGACTTGGCACCGCGCTGCACTGGCCAGGGCCTTGCATGCACACATCATCAGCGTGCTGGCTGACGCTGTGTATGATGTCAGGTCCCTCCCAGTGCATGCTGGGATAAAGATGCGTATTTCGGACTCCATGTGTCAGCGAACGCCGCACTGCCAGGAAAGGTAAGTATATAGTTGGGGGCAGGGGGATACTGTGATGAAGGGGGCACCTGTGATTTGGCATGGAGGGGCTGATCTGATAGGAGTGGGGGACATTGTGGATGGCATGGAGGCACTGGGGAAAGGCGGACATCATGGCAATCTGGATGGCATGGAGGGGCTGATGGCAGTGCCATCATGGGGGTACTGAGGGGCATGGCATGGAGGGACTGATCTGATAGCACAGAGGCACTGGGGAAGGGAGACATCATGGAAATCTGGATGGCATGGAGGGTCTGATGGCAGTGCCATCATTGGAGCACTGGGGGACATGGCATGGAGGGGCTGATCTGATGGCACTGGGGTAGTGGTGGACATGGAAATGGATGGCATGGGGGTGTGGCTCTGATTGCAGCAGGGGAGGGTCTGATGGTGGCAGCCTGGGGGTCTGATCATGGTGGCATGGTGGTCTGATTGCGGGCTTGTGGCATGGGGGGGACTGATTTGAGGGGGGGGGGGTCTTACAAAATGCTATATCACTGTGTAGCATTTTTTGTCCGGATGCCCATTACAGTCAATGGGCATCCAGCAGCTTTGACAGATGCAGCCAGTGAACTCCGGCAGTCTGTTCCTCTGCCGGAACAAAATGTCGGAGTTCACAACATAACCTTAGATACACATTCTGGCAGAAGAACAGCCTGCTGGAGTATACCGTATTGGGTATAGCCGGATAAAACAAGCTATATGCTCTCATTGACTATAATGTGGTCCCAGGCCATCTGGCCATGTTCCGGCCTACAAGCTGGGTATCATCCAAAGCTTTTTTTTTTTTTGTCCGGCCAAAACCCAGCTTGAATGCTGTAACAAGGCTGGACCCCATTACAGTCAATCACTGCAGCAGCCGGCAGATAATCCAGCTTTACCCCATATGGCACATTCTGGCTGTTCTTCTGACAGAATGTATATTGCAGCTGTGAAAGAAGCCTGATGTGTGTGCAATTATCTGCTGTACCACTGTAAGAAATAAAAATATTGTTTTTTATAAAGAAATACGTTATTTTAAGAAGGTTTTTCTTGTTAGAGTACTCGATTAATCGTAAAAATAATCGATAGAATACTTGATTACTGAAAAAATCGCTTACTGCAGCCCTAGTTCCCAGCATCTAGGCTTCTTCAAACAACAGTGTAGTAATTGAACCGATGTATATTCCCCTGAATGGCATTTCTTCTATATGATTGATTCCACTCTCAGGTTAGTCACACTCGATGATTTATGAGCCCCTATGTACTTTGTCAGTGGGGTATGTTCGAAGAACAAAGGCAAAACCCAAGTCATACAGTGAAGCCATTTCCTATATTGTTGCATGCTCATCTACTGTAATTATATTTCAAGCACCCCTTGATCTTTGAGATCTCTTGTAAGTTGGAGTAACATCAACATGCACCTCCTTCTGATAACCCTAAGGTGGCAGTAGCAGAAAGCTGGTTCCTTCTGGACATCTTCGATAAAGGAAAAGATAATGAAGGCTAACTATAGGGGAGTACAGAAGGTGCAGTCACACCAAGTGATCACCGCTATAAAAGACACATGATACTGTATTTGGGAGGTTCTCCTGACTCATTTAGCACTAGGACCCTGGAGCCTCTAGGTATAATCACATTTCTATTCTAATAGCCCTGTTCTCGAATCAATGGCAGACGTACTCTGAAAAGACAGTGAGCCGCAGTGTCCACAAGCGTGCTTTGTAATCTGCATTACTGGCACACGGAGACGGACCGCTCTTGGACTGCTTTATGACGCCCTTGGGTACGACTAACCATCATTTCATAAGGGGCTCCTGCAATCTTCACACTCCTGACACTTTGAGTGTTTTACATTCACTTAAAACAGCACAAAATTATTTCCAGAAAAACAATATAGACCCCACGTAGCCCGCAGCGTGGAAGGGCGGCTGATCAGATTCTGTGAATAAACAGAGGATGCACAACTTATTCACGCTACTCACCTACCGGTGATCCAGGGCATACCCCATAAACTGCAGCGTATGTTTAGAATTTGGCATTAATATTCTGAAAGCAAACGTTAAGGGCTCGTGCACATGGACGTATGTATTTTCCAGTCCGCAAAACACGGATCCCCAAAAAAATACGGATGCCGTCCGTGTGCATTCCGTATGTTGCGGAACAGCTGGCCCCTAATAGAGCAGTCCTGTCCTTGTCCGTAATGCGGATAATAATAGGACATGTTCTATACTTTTGTGGAACGGACACACGGAAACAGAATGCACATGGAGTAACTTTCGTTTTTTTTGCGGACCCATTGAAATGAATGGTTCCACATATGTTCCACAAAAAAAAAACACGTTAGTTTGCATGAGCCCTAATCTGGCATTTGTTAATTCAATGCTTTTCAATAATCCGTCAAATAGTGACACATTTTGTTTCAGTATATATATATAAAAAAAAATTTTTTTTGGGGGGCTATATTCCTCAAGCCTTTTATACAATGGTCTATGATTGTATTGCACTGGCATCCCATGCCCGCCACACTCCAGCTCCTTCTTGCATGCACGGGCACCACACTACTCACTCAGATGACTGCCGCTGCCTAGCTCCTTCTGCCCCTGGCTGGTGATGGTCCCAACTGATGGTATCTTCTGCAGACTGTCACCCATGTTTCTCCTTGCCTGTCTCTTAAAGTACCAGTGCACATGTCCAAATTCTTCCCCAGCCGGCTGGCTGTCCTTGGGTATATAAAGCACCTTCCCTAGTGGGAGGGTGCCTGAGCTTTAGGTTCCTTGTTTCTAGGTTACCAGTGAAGGTGCATTCTTTCTGACTACCCGCTTTACCAACCCAGATCTTGGCCTATCTCCTAACTATGCAAATTGCCTGACCCCTTGGTGCTTCGTACTGTTGTCTCTGACCCCTGTGGGTCAGTCCCAGCTACCAGGACTATTGAAAAAGGTAGTGGCCTGATGGCTCCTATGTAGTGAAGACTAGATACCTGTTTAGGGGTTAATAAGTGAAAACTAGGGAACTGCCAGAAGAATGCCCTCAGAGATAGCCCAAAGCCAAATCGGTTAGTTGGTACAATGGGTCCACACTCTACAATAATCCAAACTTTTGATAGTCTAGCACTCAACAAGTCAATTTAAAGAGGCCTTTTCTTACCTTGGATCACTCCATGGATTGTTTGGGGGCTCCTGTCTGGTGGTAGGTGGAGTGCCCTTGATGGTGGCTGTTTGGCAGCGTGCAGGACATTAGGAGTAGGGAACGGTAGATGGTGGAGGCAATAGCCAGACCCATTTTATTGATAGTCTGAAGTCTTTTTACTGTGTATGTGATGGGTGATAGAGAACAAGCATCTATCAGGCAGAAATCTTAGGTATTTCACAGCTTTCTTTTCTCAATTTCTGTGTATAGGGAGCAGTCATGATGGCAGTAGTAGTCCCTGGGGCTCACTCTTAACAGTGTGCAATCTTCCCAAATTGACCACAGGTATGCAACTCTCTCAAAAGCAGTACTGCAGTTCTCACTGAGGGGTGTAGAATGCAGATCTTCAAAATTGACAGCCAATCCATTGCATAAGTGTTGTGGGTGCCGAAGGCAATATACCCTCTTCACAAGCAGCAAAGTCCATAGCCATAAACGAGCGCTACTTGTGTTAACACACATAGTCTTGTGATCCTAAGCAGTCTGCAGACGTCGATTTTTTTTCCCTTAGGGGTTCTCCTAGTGCAATTGCGTTTGCTCTGGCAGCGCTTCTTACTCCACAGGATAGGGCACAACTAGCTGTTTATTGGGGTCCAAACACTGGGACCCCAACCGATTATGAGAATGGGAGTCGGTGTATAGAGGATAACTTAAAAACTTGGCACGAACCTTTTAAATATTTTTCCTACCATTGATGGGACATATGGAGTGTCAGTGCTACGCCTCATCTATATATTCAAATGTATGTGTACAGCCTGATGTGTGAGGATTTACAGTACCATGTCCTGTGTCTTCAGTATATACACAAATAACTTTATTAGTATGTACAGTACTATCTATCTATCTATCTATCTATCTATCTCATATCTGTCTGTCTATCTATCTATCTATCTATCTATCTATCTTCCTCATATCTATCTATCTTTCTCATATCTATCTATCTATCTATCTATCTATCTGTCTGTCTGTCTGTCTGTCTGTCTATCTATCTATCTATCTATCTCATATCTATCTATCTCATATCTACCTATCTATTATCTATCTATCTACCTATCTATTATCTATCTATCTATCTATCTATCTATCTATCTATCTCATATCTAGTGATGAGCGCAAAGACCCATATTCGATTTTGTGATATTTGACAAATAATTTGAATCATATTCGTCCTATATTCGCGATTTCGCATTCAATATCATGACTTGCGATTCATTTTTCAAGTTATATTCGCGTGCGCATAGAATCTATTCGTTATTATTAACGTTTAAACAGCTTTACATGTATTGAAAGCTTGAAATGGCGGGAGTCATTAGTGCGAATGGAAAGGTGCGAAAAAGACATATATGAATTTTCACAATAGCGTACTGGAGTCTGACACAACCAGTTAACACTTGGTAGGAAAGGGAATACAAACCGCGAATAGATTATTGCGAATATTCAAGTGACGAACATTCGCAGGACAGTTTTTACCTATTAAGTCTTTACGCTGACAGGAATAGTGAAAATTGTTATAGAAAGCAATTAAGGTTGTGGGAATTATGTCTGAATCTTTTTTTTTCAAGATACTGTTTCCCTATCACTATCCATCTTAAGAGCGAATTTTCGTAATTTGCGAATATGGGGTCATGTATTCGACATATTCGCGAAATCTCGAAATCACGATATTTGAGAATAAAATTAGATGCTCAACACTACTCATATCTATCTATCTATCTATCTATCTATCTATCTATCTATCTATCTATCTCCTATCTATATATCTATCTATCTCCTATCTATCTATCTATCTATCTATCTATCTATCTATCTATCTATCTATCTATCTATCTATCTATCTATCTATCTATCTCCTATCTATCTATCTATCTATCTATCTATCTATCTATCTATCTTCTATCTATCTATCTATCTATCTATCTATCTATTTATCTATCTCCTATCTATCCATTATAGTTTCATTGCATGCTTATATGACGTAGGTATCATGGACACCTGTCATATCTGTTCTGTTTCTCTTTCTTAGAAATGTGGCCTTAGAAGCCACTATTTAGCTCCATGTCCTTGAAGAAACAGTACGCAATGCCCCCCCCTCCCCCTCCCCATAACGCACAAGTGAATACAGGAATTACACGTAAGATCCACGGCTCCGAATAAACTGGCTTCACTTCAAATGACGACGCGGTTTGTTTTTTTGCCGCTCGCTGCTTTATAATGTCCACATTGGACACTTGCAGCAGGCACACCTGTTCTCAGGAAGCCAAAGATCTCAGTGGGGCCCTTACGGCCTCCCTGGGCCCCGCTCCATCTCCGCAGAATGGCAGCACCGTTCAGTTGCTTCCCCGCGTCAGGCGTTTCACCAACCTCTGCCCATCCACTCCTGCTTTTTCATTAAATAAAATCAGGTGTTTCACTTCGGGGCTTGTACGAGACCGTAATATCATGAGACGCCATTAATCCACAGCGCGCAAAACCGCGAGCAAGGCGCTGGGATGTGTCATTGGGTGAGATGTAGCCGGCTGGATGTGTCTGCTCCTCTCCCTAATGCTGATTCAGTGTAATACAAACCCATTTAGCAGAGCTTCTGTGTAAAACAGAGTCTGCGGAGATCTGGAGAACAAAGTGTAATGAATCATGTGTATCTCCTTCTCGATATGACAGGGAGTAAAAGAAATACAGCTCAAACTAAGCATAACCATTCATCACCGCGCTACAGCCCGTCCCGCCGTGCCAAAAGCAACCATGTCATGTAAATTATACCGCTCCATGACATTGTAAAATAAACTCTTTCACTTATTAACTCCATTCGGGGTATAATAAAAGCCGAGCGCAAAGGGCGAACCCCTTGGACAATCAGCGGGACGAGTCAGATACGATCTGCTCCCCGGTCGGATGCGGACGGGGGGGATAGTCACCTAATACCGCAACCTGTCTGCTCTTCATTACATTCGCTATAATGGAGTATGATGCACTGTAGCCATCTCTGATAGGAGCGATAATGTTTGTCTGGTCTCTCGGAGTGCCACTTACAGCACTTATCCTTGTTTGCGCTATCTCTCCCCGTGTAATATGGCGGATAATAATACCGAGCTCACCGCTCCTCTAGAATAATAACCTGAAATGTCTGAAATTGTGAGATACTTACACATTACAGCGGCTTTATTTATTTATTTTTAAAATGTAAGCATGTTGGTATGATCGTAAATTGTCAGAGCGCGAAGGGAGGGCAATGTCATCGATGAAGTACCGTCCGTAAACCATAACCATACGCTGACTGACAGGTGCTGGAATAGCGGCCAAAGCAGCAAAAATGAAGGATAATCAATCGTTTTAATTACACAGAACTATTAAAAGGCAGAATTTGTCCTACCACAAATCAGCAAGCACAACCATTTCGTTTCAGTGGCTTTGTGCTTGCTCTAAATATTGAATAGAATTCGAGAACTTCGGTAAAATCTGTCACTTAACAAAAACCTTTCCTTCCCTTGAAAGAACATGGCTATCCCAGGACTCGATCCCTAGCAGGTTTAATGAGGAATTATTAAAAAACATGGCGTTTTATGTCACAGAGACAGCAAACTCGTGCTGCCGGCTACAGTGTAAAAACCTTATTGCAACTGTGATTGATTGCGGTGTATACTGAAAACACCAGTCTACCAGGTGGTCGGCACATGCAGAGACAATTCGGGCGCATCCTTTCCTAGAATCTTATGTTGCACTGCTCCTCTGTTATTACTACTATAAATATATGTTGTCAGATGTATGCGCTACCTATTGAAAGTCTACCCTTGCACACTCTGACAGTGGCCAGTCAGTGTTAACAATATCCAACTGTGTAGTGACCCCCTAGACAAGTACTCAAGGAGGAATAACAGAGGGACAGTACAATGCAGCGTTCTAAGAAAAGATGCTCCACATTTCTTTCATTACAAAAGTAAATGTTTACTAAAATAGACATGTCAGGAGAGGTAACGTCCTCTTTAGGGCTCATGCACATGACGGCATGTATTTTGCTTTCCGCAAAACATGGATCTGCAAAAAATACGGATGACGTCCGCGTGCATTCCGTATTTTGCAGAACGGAACAGCTGGCCCCCGATAGAACAGTCCTATCCTTGTCCGTAATGCAGACAATAGTAGGACATGTTATATTTTTTTGTGGAATGGACAGACGGAAATGGAATGCACACGTTTTCTTTGCGGCCCCATTGAATACGCATACGCAACAAAAAAACGGAATGGACACAGAAACAAAATGAGGAAGCGAATTAACCCTTAAAGGAAGCGAATGAGACAAGTTGTATTATGAAGTTCAGCTGCTTGGGAGTTAAAGAGGTTTTCCAATACTGATGACTTGTCTTCAGGGATCACTTAAATGAGAGGAGTTGAGCTGCAGTAACCCGGCACGGCCACTACACTGAGAATGGAGCTGTGTTTCCAGTTCCATTCCCCATGCACTCAAATGGGGCTGAGCGATACCTAGGCCAGGGATGGGCAAACTGCGCCTCTCCAGCTGTTGTAAAACTACAATTCCCACCATGCCCTGCTGTAGGCTGATAGCTGTAAGCAGTCTTTGCATGGTGGGAGTTGTAGTTTTGCAACAGCTGGAGAGCTGCAGTTTGCCCATCCCTGGCCTAGGCCATGTGATAATGAACGTGACGTAACGGGCCTAGAATGAGGTCTAAACACTCATTGAACACTGCAGCCTCTTTGTACAGCTAATTGGCGGGGGTTCCCGGAGTTGAAGCCCCAGCCGATCTCATATTGATGACCTATCCTAAAAATAGGATCAATAACAAAACAGGAATATGCACTCCTATTAGGGGAGGTGCCGTGGTATAAGGGCTAGAACCCAGCCAAAGTCTGACCCTAAGTTCACACTTGCGCGTTTTACAGCGCATTCGAACGCGCTGTAAAACGCTTAACACATGCAAACCAATGCTTCCCTATACGACTGGTTCACATTTTCGCATTTTACAGCGCGTTCGAACGCGCTGTAAAATGCCCTACGCATAAACAAGTACTTGAGCTTTTTTTGGGGTGTTTGTCGCGCGTATTGTGATTGACACCACAGTAGTCAATCACAAGAACGCGCGTACGACGCGCGTTTCCTATTTGCAAAAACGCGCTGTAATACGCGCAACAAAAACGCGCGTAAAACGCGCGTTTCAAAAACGCTCAGGTCTGAACCCAGGGTGAATAATGAAGCCACTCACTCTCTGATATGCGAAAAAGGATTTAATGTGATACTCCGTGCATAGACAAAAATAAAAACAAAAAACAAAAAGTGAAATCGCAGTCCAAAGTTTACCCCAAACGTAACATATGGAGATATTTATTGATACCCCTTTTCTCATCTGGCAATTGATTTGAGATGGTATCACATTCAATCATATTTTGCATATCAATCAGAGAGTGAGTGGCTTCATTATTCAGACTATCCTAAAAATAGGTCAATAATATGTAAATCCCAAAGAACCCCTAAGATAGACATCTTATGACACAATATCACAAAATCATGTGACAGAATATCAGGACATGTCCAGCCAAGAAGTTATGTAGTTATGTAAGAAAGGAATATCGATATGCCAATGCATTTAAAATAACATATGAAGCCACTTCTCTAACAGTATTTAAAAAAACTCCTAGAATTATGTATCTACACAACTCCTATCTAGATCCAGGTGTCTTCGTGGTTAGAGAGTCTAATCCTGCAGTTCTACATCATAATTCGAGCACAGGTCCTCCCAACTTAGCCTAGGACTGAGAGGCATCTTCCACGAGGCCCTCTGCCTTTCCAGTTATGAATTATTGCCTGTGACCTTAACATTCAGTTCTGTTTGCAGACTAGACTCAGTGGTCACTGAGACAGGGACTGATGTCATTTGATGTCACGTCTAGACAGGAGGACTGTTGTGATGTAAGGGGAGACCACGAAGGAAAATAACTGCAATCACGTCTCTTGATGTATTGTATCTGTTACCTAAGTCACTTGTTTTGTCACTGAACATCACCTTTAAGCTCGTCTCTTAGCATTAAAGGCTATGGACACCTTTGGCATTTTTTTTATTATTATTAGTATTGCATTGTATTTTTCAATTGGTCTTTATGAAAAATGTTGAACCCTTTTCTTTGTACAGCCTTGAGATTCTCTAGTAGCATGCTTTTTTCACTCTGTGCCATCAGACAGCTCAGCTGATGGCTTCTTATCTTTGATCTCTGACCTCATAAACACTTATTATAGCTCAGTTGTTATCCTACTGATAAGAATGTGGCTTAAATAAGTGTTTTTGACCTTTTAGTAATTTAGCGAGATGGGTTATTAGATGCCCGGAGCAAAGGTAAAATAAAACTACAATTTTAACAGCTGGACAGTTAACCCTTTGTGTAAGAGAGGCTGAATATTTTTAATAAAGACCAACTGAAAAATTCATTTTTAACCCAAAATGAGTAAAAAAAAATGCCCCTGAAGGTGTACATCGCCTTCAAGTCTATTTTAGTTATTACCCTTTAAGTAACAGTTCTGCGACCTAGCTTGATCTACTGAAGACTGACATTCAGTGGTGATGGTGACAAGCTTGATGAGACACAATTCCCCTCCTTTTCTTCAGTGTCACTGTGGCCATCTTGTCACTTAATAGCTCCAGGGGCCAGTGTTGTGGACCATACCATTCTCTGTCATTGTCATATTATAGGCAGGGGGGGGGGGGTGGATTCATTGCAACCTGGACCTTAAATTATATTTGTGTCAACATGAAGCCGACAGCGCAGTGAATCATCTTGCGGAGAGATGAGCAGATCCTGTCTTCCTGTCAGTTTTACTGTATGAGGCTGAAAGACAAAAATGAAACTCTTTCGGCAGGTTGTCTACCTTCATTGACATGTCAGCCAATGACTGGGAGGGCAGAGTCTACTGAGGAGCAGGTCTCTTCTCTCCTTCTATGACGCCTGTGACAGACTCGGTGGACCCTTCCCATTGAAAGCCAGGAAAACGAGTCCCTCACAGTTCATTTCATTTCCTAAGATAAATCATTACATCTCATTTGTATGCAACTTGTAAAGAGAATAATGCTGCCCCGGGGCCAGCATGAATATTTCAGGGGGAAGAGAAGATTCTAATTCCACCGAAACGCTTTTGTTAATCTTCTTTTGAAATAGACTGACAGGTATACAGTGGTGAGTTTCTGAGGAAGGGTCAAGGGGTCCAGGTGTAGACCTCAAGGCATCACCTCAGTATGCATGTAGCACCACATGTCACTCTTACTGCGTCTCTAGAAAAGACATAGCGGGAGCTATGACCCATAGCTGATAGGTTTCCGTATACCGATACACTATCTATAAAGCTCTCTCGGCCTTGTTCCTTCAATCCCAGGCGGAATACATTAAGGAGATGCATTGTTGTCGTTCTCAAGCGTGGAAATCATTATGAGAACAGAATGGGACTACTCCACCTTCCCAGTCTCTGTTTAGTTTTACTTAGATGTAATTATGACAGTGGTTTTATTATTGACATGGCTTCTTTTATAGTAATGGATCCGCCGCCAGAAGACAATCTGTAGAGGCCATCGGAAAATTCAGCCATATATATGTAAAAATATTCGGTGAAAAGCGCCATTTACAGAAAAAGATTAGTTCGTGCTCTTCGCATTCCAAAGTTGGTAGAGAGGTCAGCTCTATTAAAAAACCTTCGCGAGATGGTGATAAAGACCTCAACGGACGCGAGGCGGAAGACAGACATGGAAAGTGTCGAGATAGAAAGTAAGGGAGCAGAATGGAAAGAGATTAGGCTCAATTCACACCTTGTTTGGTGTGTATATCGGGACGGTTTAGAGAGGTCCCTCTAAACGTATGGTCAGGAGTATACAGCTGTATGTGTAAAAGGTTAACACTGACTGAAAGATGCCTGCAGGGCTGGCCCTAAGTTAGATGAGGCCTTGTGCAGTACCTTCAGTTGGTGACCCCTGTATGGTGTGTTGCCATACAGTATAGTAATAGCCATACCACAGAGTCCACACTTTTTTACATAACATGCATTAAAGTGCCCAAACAACAGCGCTAAACAGTGCAACTATACTGTACAGGGCTATACAGTGCTACTATACTATACAGTGCAACTATACTGTACAGGGCTATACAGTGCAACTAGACTATACAGTGCAACTATACTGTACAGGGCTATTCAGTGCAACTATACTGTACAATGATATACAGTGCGACTATACTATACAATGCAACTATACTGTACAAGGCTATACAGTGCAACTATACTGTACAGTGCAATTATACTATACAGTGCCACTATACTGTACAGTGCAACTATACTGTACAGTGCAATTATACTATACAGTGCCACTATACTATACAGTGCAACTATACTGTACAGGGCTATACAGTGCTACTATACTATACAGTGCAACTATACTGTACAGGGCTATACAGTGCAACTAGACTATACAGTGCAACTATACTGTACAGGGCTATACAGTGCTATTATACTATACAGTGCAAATATACTGTACAGGGCTATTCAGTGCAACTATACTGTACAATGATATACAATGCAACTATACTGTACAAGGCTATACAGTGCAACTATACTGTACAGTGCAATTATACTATACAGTGCCACTATACTGTACAGTGCAACTATTGTACAGTGCAATTATACTATACAGTGCCACTGTACTATACAGTGCAACTATACTGTACAGGGCTATACAGTGCTACTATACTATACAGTGCAACTATACTGTACAGGGCTATACAGTGCTACTATACTATACAGTGCAACTATACTGTACAGGGCTATACAGTGCAACTAGACTATACAGTGCAACTATACTGTACAGGGCTATACAGTGCTACTATACTATACAGTGCAACTATACTGTACAGGGCTATACAGTGCTACTATACTATACAGTGCAACTATACTGTACAGGGCTATACAGTGCAACTAGACTATACAGTGCAACTATACTGTACAGGGCTATACAGTGCAACTAGACTATACAGTGCAACTATACTGTACAATGATATACAGTGCGACTATACTATACAATGCAACTATACTGTACAAGGCTATACAGTGCAACTATACTGTACAGTGCAATTATACTATACAGTGCCACTATACTGTACAGTGCAACTATATTGTACAGGGCTAATCAGTGCAACTATACTGTGCAATGCTATACAGTACAACTATTCTGTACAAGGCTATACAGTGCAACTATACTATACAGTACAACTATTCTGTGCAAGGCTACACAGTGCAACTATACTATACAGTGCAACTATACTGTACAGGGCTATACAGTGCAACTATACTATACAGTGCAACTATACTGTACAAGGCTACACAGTGCAACTATACTATACAGTGCAACTATACTGTACAGGGCTATACAGTGCAACTAGACTATACAGTGCAACTATACTGTACAGGGCTATACAGTGCAACTATACTATACAGTACAACTATTCTGTACAGGGCTATACAGTGCAACTATACTATACAGTGCAACTATACTGTACAGGGCTATACAGTGCAACTAGACTATACAGTGCAACTATACTGTACAGGGCTATACAGTGCAACTAGACTATACAGTGTAAATATACTGTACAGGGCTATACAGTACAACTATTCTGTACAAGGCTACACAGTGCAACTATACTATACAGTGCAACTATACTGTACAAGGCTATACAGTGCAACTATACTATACAGTGCAACTATACTGTACAGGGCTATACAGTGCAACTAGACTATACAGTGCAACTATACTGTACAAGGCTATACAGTGCAACTATACTATACAGTGCAACTATACTGTACAGGGCTATACAGTGCAACTATACTATACAGTGCAACTATACTGTACAAGGCTATACAGTGCAACTATACTATACAGTGCAACTATACTGTACAAGGCTATACAGTGCAACTATACTATACAGTGCAACTATACTATACAATGCTATATAGAGCAACTACATATCTATCTATCTATCTATCTATCTATCTCATATCTATCTATCTACATTTTCTACCTATGAACACTGGTCAGGTATAGTTTGTATTTATATGTGCTGATTCTGTGGCCTCTGTTGCCACAGTTTTGTGAAACGCTGTACACAAAAAGACCACAGAAAGTTGTCTGGTTAAATCAGTGTTTTTGATTTGCCGCTCATGTGTAGTAGGTCTGGATGCCTCGGAGAGATGATGATTCTCTGTGCATCACACATCCAGCTGCTGAATGTTTAGTTCCTTGGCTCTCTGCTGCCTCATCTTCTGCAAATTCCCACTGGTGCCAATCCTACACTTGGCCAAGTCCTGTTCCTGCTAATGTCCGTAGGGCTGGATATGTGCGGCAAAGGAGGAATATTCAATTCACATAGAAGTAATCTGGTTATGCCTGTACTTAATAAGCTTACATTCCAGCATTTGCTATTACAGGTAACAAATTATCATTCCCACTGGTCTCCCAGGCAAATACCAATGGTTTACCCCCCTAGTGTCATCCCTACCTGGGACCTTCACCACCCAACCTTGCCTTGAAATCTCGGTCAGTTCGTTCCAGTCTTTAAAAGGAGTAGTAGCATGGTAACATAGTTTGTAAGGCTGAAAAAAGACATCTATCCACCCAGTTCAACCTGGTATGTGTGACTTCATTCACAGAAGGGGAAGCAGAACCTTTGTTCTTGTAATCGGTGGGGCTTCCAGAGATCAGACCAACAGCAGTCAAACATTTATCACCTGCATATGTTTTGTGGATTAATCCCTTTGAGATTACTTTGACTTTTGGTGTTTTTTTTATTTCACAATATAGTACATCTTGGCTCCCTCCGGAGACTCCTTTAACAATGTAGTTGGGTCCCCCTTGTCCGCACAGCAGCTGTTGCCTACTTACCCTGGTTATAGCACTCCCAACATTATAATAGGAACGTTCCAGCAAGGTCATTGCCTATGAACCCGAGAGCGTTAACCTAGACAGTACTCAAAACCTGCAGAATGATCAGATACTAAAATGATCAAGTTGAGGTCTATAGACAAAAAAGAGATTGACTGATATAATAAAACCATAAAAGGTCAAACTGGTATTGAAGCCACGTAAAGTGTATGGGCAGCAGTTTAATGACACCTTCCCCGCTCATTCACCAGGAAACTTGCTGATAGTCCAGAAAAGTAGAGCAAGGAAGTAACACATAACGTCCCCTGGTGGAGTCCAGCTCATTTCACACCAATTTTATAGCCGCCATTCTTATCAAGCAGAATGGGTATGTGAGTTGGCTCTCACTGCACAGCGAAGCTATCTCTTCGAATCCGGGAGCTACAAACTCTGATGGGATGGAATGATGGATTCCCCCCTGTGGATGATCCTGCAAGAGTCAAGATCATCAGTAACTCAGCAGCCTGCCCATTAGAAAGCATCATAAAGAAGATTCATCTTTTCGGATTGCCCATATTTAAACTGTCTTCTGCTCCGAGGAGAAGCATCTCTAGAACTACCGCTGCTTGGAGGAAATATATGTGAGTACACCTGCTCACTTTATCCATCTAGAGTTTAAGTTACAAAATCAAATATAGATTATTATGGGAGAAGAAAGCTCTGATGGAGATATATAGACGACACTTTCCGTTTGTAGCTGGTATGGGAAGTTGTATACGTCATAGGTTATAAAATGTAACATACTATGGCTATGTCAATAAGCTTATTGTTTTTGAGTATTATTAGACCTGCAAATACTTCTAATACTACAACCAGTTTTGTTCTATATGCTGGATTAACTAGGAGTCACTAGTTACCAATAGTGTGATAACTACGAATAATCAAATCTGGTCTGTGGGGGATACAGTCCTATTCTATCCATATTTAACCTCTAAGGCTAGTTTTACAGCTGCAGTAAGTTATCCGGCAGGCTGTTCTGGCAGAGGAACAGCCTGCAGGAGTTCAGTGGATCCTGCCTAGCCGGATACCACTGAGTTCACCACCAAAGACAACAGGAACGGGGGATTGAGTCAATTTACAGCATGAGCGCTGGGTTTCGGCCAAACAGAAACCAATGCATGCACCAGTTTCTGTCTGCCCAGAATCCGATGCTCATGGCAGAAAATGGCTGAATGCCCGCCAGGTCTCATTATAGTCAATGAGGTATGGTCGTGCATGGTCTTAGTTGGCTATGCACGATACAGGGAATTCTTCTGGAGGTGTGCAAGTAGTCTAAGGTTCAGCAGCATAGAGAAGTGTTCAATATTTGGTTGATTTTGATTTAAGGCTCCAATTTCTCAGACTGGTAAGCTACCAAAAACTTTGACAGATTTTAATTCTAACGCCAACCGCTAGAGATAGAGATATATATAATATAGATAGAGATAATATAGACATCTTGTGACAGAGTAAGGCTACTTTCACACTGGCGTCTTGTGCGGATGCGTCATGTATCTGCACAGACGGATCCGCACTGATAATACAACCGCATGCATCTGTTCAGAACGGATCCGTTTGTATTATCATGAACATAGGCAAAACGGATCCATCTTAAACACCATTGAAAGT
Organism: Bufotes viridis; assembly: GCA_033119425.1. Classification (NCBI taxonomy): domain Eukaryota; kingdom Metazoa; phylum Chordata; class Amphibia; order Anura; family Bufonidae; genus Bufotes; species Bufotes viridis. Next base: position 60,182,953 of record CM065590.1, read on the forward strand.
CAATGGGGGATGGATCTGTTTTCTGTTGTGTCATATTGTGTCATTGAAAACGGATCCGTCCCCATTGACTTACATTGTATGTCAGGACGGATCCGTTTGGCTCAGTTCCATCAGACGGACACCAAAACGCTGTAAGTAGCATTTTGGTGTCCACCTCCAGAGCAGAATGGAGACTGAACAGAGCCAAACTGATGCATTCTGAACGGATCCTTATCCATTCAGAATGCATTGGGGCAAAACTGATGCGTTTTGGACCGCTTGTGAGAGCCCTGAAACGGATCTCCCAAGCGGACCCAAAAATGCCAGTGTGAAAGTAGCCTAATATAATTCTACCACACTCACATATACCCTTGTATAAAAGTTAAATAAAATGAAAACACTCCCCGCACGATCCTTAATATCACTATCCTACAGACGAGCAGTGTGGAAAAACCAATTACGACAAGTAAGAACAGGACGCATTATTGTAACAGACAGTAAATGGGTTAGATACTTGTATTACATCATTACACAACATAAATATCACTTATTGAGATGAAACAACCCCTTTAAGGAAGATAAGCCATTGTCAGAGGTGTTTGGTAGACACCTACTCCCCTCTTCCCTTTGAGAACACATGCCCGATTGGCCAAGTGAATTCTACTGACCATGATAGAAGACCAGCCAAAACAGTTCAAGATGGTGTCCACTCCAGCCTGTAGTGCTATGGTTATATCAGTTGCATTCAAAGATTCTTGACCAGTTCACTAATTTCTACTTAACACAGAGCTATTCGTGGTCTATCCAACCTACTAGAGTCTAATTTACTAATTCACCCATCTCATCGTATACAGATGTCTGAGAGTAAATTTTTGGCTAGCTCACTGAGCTCTGTCTACTGTCCACTGGAAAAACCACAGATGCGTTGTGCCAATTTTGGACAGCGCTGCTACATCTGTATGCCAGTTCTAAGGCCAGGTGATTAGTAGGCTAGGATGGAGCTCTTCCCGAGGCAGAATATATATACCAGTGTCGGATAGCTGATTAAAAATCCATTCCAAGCCTCTCATATACTCATGGGGTTGAATGCCAGTGTTTATAAAGAAAATTTGCTTGTATGTAATTCTGGAAGATACATCCCGGTTAGTTTCCTGAACATTCCTCTTATCTCCACTTACTGATTATACAGTATAACAAATGGAAGCTTTTTTTGCCAAAGGGAAACTCATCCCTTGTGAAAAATGATTGTGGACATATACAAGGCTTATCTATTTACATATAATCTGCTGAAATGTGAACCACCGGGGATGCAGTCAATGGGCCTGTGTCAAAGTGTCTTTATGTCACATTGTCACCGCGCGCTGACGGATACTTGGCGAGCCGAGCTCTATCCAAGCTCTCTAAGCAAAGCGGGCTCCATACGATTCTCTAGACTTCTGTGGCTCTCTAGCTACAACTCCCAGTATGATGTCTCAGTGGAAAGCTTTGCCTTCTAGCACAAAGATGTCCTACCTAAAGCAATGCTGTGAAGCTACAGGGTAGATCAAACCCCTGACAGTCGCAGCCAGTCTATAGAACAGCAGTGGGCCAAGTGGTAGACTCAGAAATCAGATGACAGTCAGGAACCAAAAAAAATTATTCTACCATCCTTTAAAATATCTGTAAAATAATAATGCTAATACTACTTCTCAACATGTCCATGTCCACAGATGACCACAGTGGGTTGAAGAATTACAGATGTATATGGTTTAAGGTGTGAAGCTTGAGGTGTAGATAAGGGTACCAGAGGACACACTAAAAAATGGTGGGGCATTCCCTTTCCATGTGCCCCATTAGACTATAGAGACATCAAAGAGAGGGATGAGGAAGAGCCCCAAACAAGTGGTTCTTAATCTAGGACCCACCAGTTCATGCCCAGTGGCCGCACCTGTATCTATCCTCGGTGATAGCAGCTGATCACTTTGGGTTTCTGAAGCTATATCTCAATTGATCCGTAGATCACCTGTCTGGATTAATCTGCCAAAGGGTAGGACCACACGCTCAGGTTTCTGCATGCACGTTTGAAAGCCAAATTTAGGAGTGGATCATCAAAGGAGAGAAAGTATACAGGACAGATAAGAATTTTCCACTTTTTTGAATTCACTCCTGGCTTTGGCTTCCAAAACTGCATCAGGAAACCTGCCCGTGTGGCCGTACCCTAAGGGCTTTTACTCTATAATGCAACCCTTTTAAAGATCTCATGCATTTATGGCAGAACAAGTCCCTATGGCTCCATATTACTAAACAGTAGTCACTCTACAGTATGTGCTTTTGTTTGGTGGCTCCTTAGGGTGTCGTGGTCTCCAGTAATGAGTTAACGGGAGAATACCTTCATAGTACGGTAATGGCATACAAAGAAACCGTGGGGAAAAAAAATAATTCCTTCTTCTGTCTCTATGTGAAATTGGAGGGACACTGGGGTACAGTATGAGGTTTCGGATTTCTGTGGCATGGAAGATGTTCATGGTTCTCTCAGTTCACGGCCATAAGGAGTGCTGATTGATGATATCCAAGCTGATATTCTTTTAATTTCGCTGTTGTGATGGGACAAATGAGTGATTGTTAGTGCGATCACTTGTACCCCCCTCCTCTCATACTCTTTACATTATGTCTCCAGCAGGTCCCTTATGTGGCCACATAAAAGATTCAATCAAACCATTTGCACCTTGGTCGGCCGATCGGTGGGCAGTTTACGCGGGACAATGATTGCGAACGTTCCTACCTACATTCATTCATCCGATCATCGGCCTGTTTAAAAGGCCCTGAACTGTAGGTAATGAAATCCTACACACTCCATCAGCTATCCATTATATCCATACATAAATACAATACAAACCTATCATACCATAAGATGATGAGATGTCAAGTTATCAGGAACATTTGAAAAAATATATAAACTCTATACACTCGCTCGTTCATTCAATTATCAGCATGTCAAATCCCGGACACAGTCTGGAGATGTCCTCTGGTGCTTACAAGGCTTAAGAGCATGAAAGTAACAGGATAAGACTGACAAGCAGAGATATAGAATTCCTCAGGGTTGCTGATAGCCCAGTGATTTGGGAGTTTCCTAATTAACAGGCAATTAGCCAATTAACTTCCATTCATCTGTCATTAAACAGCATGTTTTGGGTGTGCATTGGCCTGAAAACCTGGACGCTGGGGTATGGTTTGTGCGATCAGCCATGGTGATGCATCCTAGGTATGGTCATCTGGATGAACGTTATCTGCACAACCGGAATGAACGTCAGATCACTGTCTGATGTACATTATTTCGTATGGACTTTATTGCTGTTTAATTGTAAAACATAACGTAGTCATTAGTGACAAGGCTGTTGGGATTACCGATCCTATAGCTGAACTATAAATTTTAGGCTTAGACTGAACCTTTGATGAAAATCTGTAAGATTTGGCGAATGCTTGTACTAAATCCTGGATTATAGAAATCTCTAAATTACATCTATTTAATGGGCTCTTAGTGAAAACATTACTTATAACCTGCGATCAGTAATAATATAACTGCTGTCCATGCGAGGCCTCCAGGAGAATACAATTCACCAGTGTCCCTATCTCTCCAGCTTTACACACAGTCTTTTATGTGACGGTGTAGTGAGAAATCCTGAGGTCCTGTAAACGGTGTATTCACTGCGGACCTGTCCGATATAATGAATATTACACGTCCATAGTCCTAATAGCTAAAACAGTGCACAAAAATATTGTAACCATTAGGCGAATAGGCGGCATCAAAGAATAGATCGGACTCCTAGCAGTGAGTCCACTGTATTCATGAGCTCCGCCCCTCTCTGCTGTGATTGGTGGCTGGCTGTATATACATGGATACACATCAGACTGCCAGACAGCTCGTAGAGGTGCGGAGGAAGGTGGTGAGAGCACTTTACAACATGGGGTTCATTTATTAAAACCAGAATTTTAGGCGCTGGTCTTAATAAAGCCTCTGTTCTGGCGGTGGATCCACCGAAGTTATAAAGAGGCGCAGGCCTCTACTTAACTTCGCCGCACTCCTTTCATGAATACAGCAGGCTCATAACGATGCACCTAATTTATCATTAATATAAGCCAGTTTTCTGGTGTGAAAAAGTTGTAAACTGCGTATATGCGACTTTTTTAACACCATTTATCCCCAAATTTTGGAAGTTGTGTTTTTCCGACGCCTTCTCTTTCCCGAAAAGGTAGCATGGGACCCACCACATTTCTCTTCTGTTACGCCAGTTTTCTGGCATAGAAGACTGAAATTCAGGTTCACAAAGGAAGGCATATGCCTCGTAATAGATTGGGCATGGCCTTGTCTATGATAAATCAGGGCCTATGTATGTTGGGTGTTCTTTAACTGTTCCAATCAGCCAAATGACAAACAAATTTTAGGGTCATTTTGGCTAACAGTATGGACCTGTATACGTGTATTCTGCCCTTACATAAGGTAACATAATCAGCAATACAATAAGGGCTGATGTTTACGAGCTGCTAGGAATCGCATTCACTATCTTGTGTGCGGCAAGGTTATTTAGTGTTACCTTGGCATTTAGTTTATTATTATAGACAATAAAGGCTCATAATATAGGAAGGACATGTATTTATGATTCATGTTAGATGCATACTAAGGATGAGTGAATCAGTTCTAGCAAATCGATGCATCTCTTATTCGAAGAGTTCTTCACCTGTCAGGGGCTGTCCCCACAGGTGAAGGAGAGCCTACCTGCCTTTTGATTGACAGGGCCAGACATCTTGGCCAACCCTAACAATCTTACTCCTGCCGTGTCCGACTGGGGTACCTAGGGCCCACCAGTAAAATATATTTTGGGGGCCCACCGTACGGATACATTCAAATATAATAAATAATCTGAACAAGTTTTTTTATATGAACATAGGCTGGTTGAGGTGCTGTACATTGAATATATGTATGTAGTGCATTAAATCTAATGTGTTTTGTGCCACTTGTCCAGGAAGTAGGAGACTAGAGGCCCACCTTGCTCAGGGGCCCACCGGGGGATTCCCCTGTACCCCTGTCGGCCAGTCCGAGCCTGCACTCCTGTGCCGCTGCTCCAAGTAGTGGTGCAAGTGTAGCGGTTCTGCTTCTGCCACCAGAGCAGCGACTGCATCACTATACAGAGCAGTGGCACAGGTGTGACATTGTCAAGGCTGGGAGAGATGTCTGGCCGTGTCACCCAACAGGCGCTTCTTTACCTGTGGGGACAACCCCTCAAAGGTGAAGAACTCTTGCCAATGAGACATATTGTGTTGTTAGAATAGACTCGTTCATCTCTAATGTGTACAGTATTTATGTGAACCTCTGATTTAATACGGAGACACATTGTGTTAGGCAAACCAGAAAATAAAAATCAATGGGTATATGATCGCTGGTTCAATCATGATTTTGGGATAGACTGTCAGGAGATGTCTATGTTGCATGTTTCTATGTGCTGCCCCCAGTGGTTGTGTTATGAGTTGCAGCCTCTCAAAGTTGCAAGAGTTAATGTGTTTTCAATGGGGAAAAGCAAATATACTACTGCCAGTGGCTTTCTCATAGAACAAAGGATTAGGACTTGGAAATCCAGCATCTTGATCCTTTCTTAACCTAACATTTGCCACTAGGGAAGGGTCTGGAGACCTCCTAACACTTAATTGTCATGTGATCTCATTCAAATTGGTAGGTTTGGCTGACTTTCATCACTCTGTTCTTGTTGGTGAGGAGCCAGTAGAAAATCTTGGTAGATCTTGGTTTCAGATTGCTAGGTGTTTATAACTAGACTATAACTGGACTAACTAGTTCTGATCTGCACGATTTATACGTCATTCCCATTAATTTTACCACCTAATCAACTCTCTGTGTCATCTGTCCCATGATCCTCTGCTTCTATGACTATTTGTAATTCTTGATGAGTAAGTTAGGTTGGGGATGAGGGGAATATTTGTATCTATGGCTTGTATTCTGTGGTTGTTCCTAGGAGGACAGTGGGCAGTGTGAATGTTCCCTCCTCCATACACATAGGAGGTTACCACCATCTTGACTTTCCAATCGTGTGTTTATCCTTAATGTATGCCACTAATGGGGGCATTAAAAATCCAAGGGAACACTTATGGCGGTATTTTTTGTTATACCTGGGGGTGCACTATGAGGACCACTGGGGGGAAAATGGGGGCCATTATTCATACTGGGGGAACTATGGGGGCCATGTGATGCTAGGGAGCACTATGGGGGCATTATACTATGAGGATATTATGGGGGTTGGATGTTAAAAAAAGCCAATGATATTCATCTGTTTTTAATGGACACTTTTAAGGGACCTTAAAAACAGATGCAAATTGGATGCAAAACAGCCATTAAAATAGCTAGACGTCAAGAAATGGATGCACATATGGATGCAAAATGGCCATGAAAATCGGACAGTGTGTCCTTTTTTAATGCCCATTTTTCCCTACTGTCGTGTGACTATAGCCTTAAAGCTATAAACCACAGCTGGCTAGAAATGTATAGAATGGGTAAAAGTATCAGGTAAATATAAACGTGCAAAACTATTATCCAAAAAGGGTGGATGTTGTAATATCAGTTCATTTATTGGAATACAAGGAAGAACATCCTCCAGATTTCCCTGGGCTTGAGAGTTTTTATCAAATAATAGTTCGTTTAATACAAGAACTTGATTTTTTCCATCCATCTTATGTTAATCCTGAGCATGCTGACAATTTGGAAGGTGATAGGAATAATTTCCACACAAACATGAAACTCCATTTGAACTAATTTAGAGTTTAGAATTGAAAAACCCACAGTCCTGCGGAGATGCTTTTTATCTAAGTGAAGTCACAGCATTCAATATCTCAGCCTTGATGCGCTCTTAGAATGTGACTGCTTTCTTATTGTGTCTTATGTAAATTTTCCCCGACTGCCAAGACTAGCTACCCTTCGTGGAGCATCCATGAGTCATGTGCCAAAGCAGATGCCAGGTTCTGAGCAGGGAGCAGTGAAGTTGGTCGGTGTGGGTCCTGGGCCCAGACAATGTGTTCTTATTCACTTGCTCCAATAAATTTACATTTGTGTTTCTGGCTCCTTCCAATGTCTTTCCATCAATAGGGGAACCTAGGTAGTTGACTCTATGGACATCACGGCTAATGAGTTGAGTGTATATGACAAGCTGAGCTAATCAGCACTGAGCACAGAATGAGACTGGAGAATAATTTCCTCCCTATTCAGCAAGAAACAGGTTCCACGGGGGGTCTTTATAAGCAAGGCAAGACGGTGCTCATATAATATATTGATTTCTCATTGGTGACAACTGAAGCAATGTGTATAAAGAAACAATGCATTTATGCTCTTGGGAACTGCCTTTGATTTAATATTAATTTTTGTGATTTTTTAGCCTTCTACTAGGTACTCTGATTCCACTAGATTAGACATTTTTGGCAAGAATGAAGAGCAGCGTAATTGAAGATTTTTTTTAGGGAAAGCAGTTTGGGAAATTTGGATCATAAAAACGTGGATTTAGAAATGCTACTGAACTTCAGATTTGCTTCTCTCTTGGTCATTAAGTTCATATTCCTCCATGTTTCCTGTATAAAGACCTCTGGTCCTCAACCTATAATGCTTTTGGAAAGTCTTCAGACCCTTTCACTTTTTTTTTATATTTCGTTATGTTGCGGCCTTGTGCTAAAATAAAAAAAAGTTCAAATCCCCCCCCCCCCAATCAATCTGCACTCAATAGCCAATAATAACAAAGTTACAGTTAATCTTGGAAATTTAGTTCAGAGGGTCTACCATTTCTCTTGATCATCTTTGAGAGGTTTCTCTACCGTGATTGGAGGCTACCTGTGTTACATTTAGTTGCTTGGACATGATTTTGAAAGATACACCCCTGTCTATATAAGGTCTCACAGCTGACAATGCATATTAGAGCCATGAGGAGGAAAGAACTGCCTGTAGAGCCCAGAGACAGGATTGTATGGAGGCACAGGTCTGGAGAAGAGTACAAAAATGCACTGAAAGTTCCCAAGTGCACAGTGTCCTCTACAATTCTTAAATGGAAGATGTTTGGAACAACATTGGCCAGAAATAAGTACTTTTAACCCTTATGCAAATGAGCGTTTAAGTGAACTGAGGGTGGGCTTATTCCACCCCATGCACATTTGCTCACCCTGCTTCCTGTGCCAGCCTTTCCTTCTCCTTTTTGATGGACAGGAGCAGGCTCCTGCATAGTCCTCTCACCTGGCCCTGTATATCAAGCTAAAGAAGGAGGGGTTAGCAGAGGAAGCAGGAGAAGCAAGTGTGCACACAGTAGCTTGGGCCCACCCTCGGTGCACTTAACTGCTCATTTACATATGGATTAAAGGTGTTTTTTTTTATCAGAATGAAGTAATGGATCGCTTTGTGAAAGATATCATTACATTCAGCTGAGTTAGCCCTAGAAGACATTGTGCCTGGTTGACCAGTGAATTTCCTGGTGACAGACTCCCTTAAAGGGGTTGTCTCACTTCAGTAAGTGGCATTTATCATGTAGAGAAAGTTAATACAAGGCACTTACTAATGTATTGTGATTCTCCATATTGCCTCCTTTGCTGGCTGGCTAGGAAAAAGCACCAGCCTATCTGTGCTCCCACAGTCCCAGCCACCAGAGAGGCTGACCCTTTTTCCTATAGTGTGCAAACACGACCACCACTAATGGATTGCAGGGTGGTCGTAACCATGGAAACAAGCAGTGTATAATGTGATGGAAAAATGAATCCAGCCACCAAAGGAGGCAATATGGACAATCACAGTACATTAATAAGTGGCTTGTATTAACTTTCTCTACATGATAAATGCCACTTGCTGAAGTGAGACAACCCCTTTAAGTCCAACTGAGTATCCTATCGTATTCTAGTGGGTCAAATCATCAAATCATTTGTGACTTGGACACATACACACTGGCCAAAAGTCTGTACTGATGTTCATGGAACCAGTACAGTAAGTTATTTGGGTGTGGGGCCATGCAGCCTCCATGCTCTGCCGTACAGGCTCCCTCAGACTCCTTGTGTGCTCAGATATTCTTCTCAAGAAGCAGTGTACTTTCTTTTAACTGTCATAAGGAATCCACCATCTACAACATGAAGGTGCTGTAGAGGACTTATGCACCTCTATGGTAGCCCTATTACGACTCTGTACAAAACAGATTTAAGGGCATTTTCCGAGATTCCGATGTTGATGATCTAGTCTCTGGATAGGCCATCGATATCAGACCTGCAGGGGTCCAACACACGAGACCTCCGCCGATCAGCTGCTTTGAGGAGGCCGCAGCGTAGAGGAGGCCAATGACACTGTCCATTGGAAAGTGGCCACGCTTGGTGGTGCGGCTCAGCCCCATTCACTTGAGCTGCACCTGGGCCACTTGACTGATAAGTGTGACGTCATGAGAAGAGGTTGCAATGCTCACTGGACCACTGCGGCCTCTTCAAACAGCTGATTGACGGGGTTCCCAGGTGTCGGACTCCCATCGATAAGACATTGATAACCTATCCTGAGGATCGGTCATCAATAACAGGATCTTGGAAAACCGCTTTAATATGTCTATGTGCATGAGCCTAAAGACTGCAGAGGATGAATATGCATGGCCACATACTCGCTGACATATTTCCATTTCTAATCTAATATAGGTACATTCAAGCTACAATCATCCAGTAGAGCCTTTAGACTGGAAAAAAAAAGGCGAAAAAGTTTGTCATGACCTGTGGTAACCTTGGGGGTCAGCAATGAATCTTTTTCTTCTTCTCGCTCATATATTTTCTCTCTCTACCCAGCTGGTTATAAATAACAACTCCAGCAGCATCCAATGAGCATTTCATTCCTGCAGATAGCTGACAACCGAACATTATACTAGGAATAGTTTTAATTATATCTCCTGCTGCAGATCCATAATATGAAATATATGCTTTTATAGCGGGCTTAATTCTGAGGATCTCAGCACTGGCAACATGTTCACTTTTATCCAGAGGGACATGTTTGTCTTGGTTGAGCTGCTGATATGGGAAGCTCTAAGATACTTGAGAGACAAATGGCACCTCCTGTAACCTCTGCTGACAAGGCAACGTATAGGTGGTAATAAATTGTCGCGGCGTGCCTCCATAATAGGATTATCATCCCTACTTTGCAGCTCTTGTTCTTAGTCAATAGTCTAATCACTGTTACGATGAGTGCCATTTAATTGCAATTGTGCGCCATTAATCACAGTTAAACCTCAGGTACATAGCACTTGCCTATAGAAGATCCCTAAATTTCATTGGCTGCATTATCTACAATGAACCCAAATCTTAAAAGATGGCTATCAGAGTAAAAGGATTTTAAATATTGATGCCCTACCCTCAGGATGTCAGATTGGTGGGTGTCCGACTCCCGAAACCCTGCTGATTAGCGCTCCGTTGAGCATTGCAGCCTCCTAACAGCTTACCAAGCACAGCGCCGTACATTGTATAGTGGCTGTGCTTGGTATTGCAACTCATCCCTAATCGCCTGAATGGGACTGAGCTGCGCCTAGGCCACATGACCGATGAACATGATGTCACAGGCCAAGGAGCCCTCTCTGGAGTGCGGCAGCCTCTTCAAACAGCTGTCTGGTGGGCTGCCACTGATCTGATATTGATGACTTATCCTAAGGATTGGTCACTAGAGGAAGTCCGCAGTAACACGGCCTGCAAATCGTGGATACGCAAAATATGCATGCAGTTTGTACGCATTTTATTTGCTGACCCATTGCTTTCAATGGGGTTGTGGTCCACATTTTGCAGACATAGTCTATCTTTTTGTGGAACGAACATACAGATGGGGAAAGAACATGATGATAATAGAACATGTCTTAGACTTGTCCCCAAAATGTGGACCGTGGGCCATTGAAGTCACTGGGTCAACAAAAAATGCGGATGCAACATGGACTGCATCTGTATTTTGTGGATCTGAGTTTATTGGACCGCAAAGCAGATAAGGTAGTGTTCATGGGGCCTAATGCTACTCTCCATCTATTATCTTCTTCTCCTATCCCTGACGTCCTCTCCCTCTTGAAGAATTTTTCTGCTGAATTCCTGCACAACTGTTGCTGGGGGTCTCATCAGCAGCATACCCTGCCATCAACTTATCACTGAGCGTCCCTTCCAAAAAGAGAAGGAAATTGAAGTCTCCAAAGTGGAAAAAACCCTTTAAGACCAACATTGGCCAAGGGCTTAAACATATTGGCACCAAAGTCAGATTTGAGCCAGGATTGACCTCTCCGCCCTGCGTCCCTTGTGGCTATAGATGGATTTGCCTCTATGTTCCCAGGTACATTTGAGTAGACCCCATTATTAGTAGATGTCTCGGTAATTAGTGCTGCTAAACTCTGCTCTGGCATTCTTTTACATATTGCAGTTTTCCTTGATGCCTTGTATTTTTTTTTTTTTTACAGAGAATAAAAAGGAGGTGATTATGCTATAAAAAAGGGAAGAAGTTATAAAAATGGCTTTTTGGCATATGTTACAAAGATTGAAAGAGTCTTTAAATGTCATAGTGATGATTTCTGGTTATACAAATAGCCTCTCTACAAAACACTGGAGTCTGCTGCTAGAGATTCGGAGGATGACTGAATTAATCCCATCTGTGGTGGTTGCCTTAAATTATAGACCTCAAACATACCCTCAGGCGTCTCAATCACCCGCTGAGCATGGTTTCTGCATCTCCTGTAGGAAGCAGAATATAGCAGTATTGAAACCTCCATCAGTTGTAATTAAGTGGGTTCTAAAACATTTAAAAACATATATATTCTCTCCCTTAATAAGTATAGGTCTGGTGAATTCCAACAAACTTACTTGAACCCTCTATATACATTTTTTTTTTTCATTGAATTCAATGTACTGTGTACACAGTATGCTAAAAACTTGTAAGCTCCCTCTAGTGGTGGCTACAGGTAGGTAAAATATTGTCATTTGGCAAATATGCAGGGAGTTGGGGCTCTGTATCCGAAAAATGGAGCTGCCATAAAGATACAGTTGTAGAAAACACCAAACATGCTGTCGTGGTATGGAATCATCATAGCAGATCTATGCTTTGGTAAACAGGCAGTGTAGTATATAGAATATTATGGCTAATGAATTGTGCTTTGAACAGACGTAGTGTGCCAAACATTCATATGCTAGCATCTATGTACTGCAGAGCAGGACAGGTCCTACACTCTTGCCAAGATAGGAGGATCTTGAACAGGGAACTCTTCCTTTAATTCTCAGTTCTTAAAAAGGGTATTGTAGCAATCTGTGCTCCAGAAGCCAGGCAAAGAGCTAGGAGATGATGTAGCCTGAGAGTTGTCATAAACTCAACTGTGTTTGCGTCTGACATGGAGCAGAACGGCAGAAGATGGCTTTCAGAGAGAGAGAGAGACAGGGAGAGAGAGTTTTTTTTTACCCCAGCCATTTAAAGGGAGTCTATCCCCACTATATGACAATATACAGCACTTATATGGCGCTGTAGCACACCTATACATGAATGTAATGGTAGCTTTGTTATTTTCTTTAGATATCCAGAAGCAGGAAAAACGACGCTTATTTCATAAGCAAATGAGCACTCGCAAGTGCCCAGGGGCGGCGCGGCGTTCATCGTGTAGGAGCCCAGACTGCTCTGCCTATTTTAGTGTTACTCCTCCCCAGCCTCTTCCTTTGCCCACCCTCCTATTCTCTTGTATTATCAAGGGAATAGGAGGGTCTGTCCGAGATCCCGCCCCTGCAAACTGCTTCGCCAGGCCGGGGCATGAACATTTCGGTGCCCATTGTGGGCACGGCATCGATTTAACTAGTGCGCGGGATCTCGGCCGGACCTTGGGATGATCCAAGGGAATAGGAGGGCGGGCAAAGGAAGAGGCTGGGGAGGAGTAACGCTGAAAAAGGCAGAGCAGCCTGGCCTCCTACACGCTGAATGCCGCCCCTGGGCACTTGCGAGTGCTCATTTGCTTATGAAATAAGCGTCCTTTTTCCTGCTTCTGGATGTCTAAAAAAAAGAACAAAGCTACCATTACATTCATGTATAGGTGTGCTACAGCACCATGTAAGGGCTCTATATGGTCATATAGTGGGGACAGACTTCCTTTAAAGAGGTTTTCTGCCTTTTTTTTATAATGATACCATGCAACAGGCCTATAACTACAGGGGCTCTGGCTACAGAGCAATTACCACCCTGATAGTGATAATCCTACTCAGGAACCTAACTAGTTAGCCCTGAGCAGTCTGTGTGGGTGGTATTGGATGTAGAGATGAGCCAATATTGTAAAATTCATTTAGGGCCAATTCGTTCAAATCTGTGAAGAAATTCGATCCGGGTACAAATCAGTTCTATCCGAACTGAAAGTGCTTTAAAGAGGTTTTCCGACTTTTTATGCTGATGATCGATAACATTCTCAAGACTGCTCATCAGTATCTAATCGGTGGCGGTCCAACATGTGAGAGCCTCACCGGTCAGCTGTTTATGAAGACTGCAGTGCTCCGGTGGGCGCTGCTGCCTCCTTACAGCTTACCAAGCATGGAGGTATTGCCCCATTCACTGGCCTAGGGTAAGCTGCAAGAAGGCAGCGGTATTCACAGGAGCGCCGTGGCCTCCTCAAACAGCTGATCTGCTGTGGTCCCAGGTTTTGGATCCCCACAGAGGATAGGCCATCAGTATATAAAAAGTCTTAAAACCTTTTTCAATTTGGGTAGAATCAACTTGTACCCAAATAGTACTTCTTCACAGATTCAGATAAATCGGACTGAAATGAACTTTACGATATTTGCTCGTCTGTACATTCGCATCCGAAGGGGACTGCGCAGGGTTAACTAGTTAGGTTCCTGAGTGGGATTACCACTATCAGGGTGGCAGTTCGGCTGTAGGCAGAGCTATTGTAGTTATAGGGTTGTCGAAGGGCAAGTTCACCAACTCTTGCTGAACTGGGTAGCTAGTTCTACACCTGGAGGGGGGTATGCAGTGTGCTGGACAGGTTGCCTGTATTCTGTCAGTTCCGTCACAGTATAGGAAAATGAGCTTTGTACATTAGACAACCCCTTTAACTAGTTGCAGAGTATACTGTTAAGCCTGAAGGCAAAAAAAAAAATACAATGTGGTCCCGTAGCAATCATCTGATGCCACGTTATGGATTTGTACAGCACGGAGCAATAAAATGGCTATACCCATGAGAAAGGCGACACTGAAATCTACATACAGTAGGTAATCAATCTCAGAGAGCTAATATCATCGGTAAGCTATAACTACAAGGGTGGATGGAAGGAGTACATGTAGTATACGTGTATACTAGTCACTATGGATACAGGCTAGCCTTGTACCTACATAACACACTTATAAAGAGAGACGCAAAGATGGTGCACATAGCTCCTGTTTACTGTGAAGACCTTGTCCTCGGTAGTCCACAATATGGAGAAAATATTCAGTGACTAAAGTCAGGAGAGTGTTCTTTTCTGGCATATTTGTAGCACACATTCAATTCCTATTCACACAATATGACACTAGCGCATTTCTCTCCCCGCTGCCTCATTCATACGCTTCAAAGCCTGAAGTGTGAAATATTTGAATCAGCTCATTTGCCTGTAAGCGACTGACGATTACATGAGCAAAACTATTTCCTCATTGGTCACTTAAATAACATGACATCCCAAAACCATCTACAGGGTCCACGTCCAGTGTCCGACTGACCCACCAGAGTAGTGTTCAGAGTCTTCGATCTAAATTTCAGGATAAATTCGAATCGACGCAAAGCCAAATTTCCTAGTGTTTCATGGTACTGTAGCAAATTGATTTAAAAGGAGTCTGTCACCACATTTGGTCATTGTAGACCGAGTACACAGTGTTCTGGCTTAACTTCAGATGATTTAAATGGTACCTTTGTTAGTCACTTGTATGGCTCTCCTGCGGCAAAAACAAACTTTTATATATATGCAAATGCGGCTCGCAAGTGCCCAGGGGCGGAGTTTACATCTTCGGAGCCCAGGCTGCTCTGCTTAAGATCCCCGCCCTCTCCTTTACCTTGCGTCCTCCTCCTCTCCCTGTGAAAACCTGCGCCTGCGTCCTGCTTGGCTGGGGCATGCGCACTACAATGCCCACTGTGGTTACGGCATTGATGTAGCTACTACTCATGCTCCGGCCAACAGCGCGATCCGTTGGCCGGAGCATGCGCAGTAGCTACATGAATGCCGTAACCACAGTGGGCATTGTAGTGCGCATGCCGCAGCCAGGCAGAACGCAGGTGCAGGTAAACTCCGCCCCTGGGCACTTGCGAGCCGCATTTGCATATATATAAAAGTTTGTTTTTGCCGCAGGAGAGCCATACAAGTGACTAACAAAGCCAGAACACTGTGTACTCGGTCTATATTGACTAAATGTGGTGACAGACTCCCTTTAACCTGAAATACTGTAAAAAAAACAAAAAATATCATACTTACCTGCTCCCTAGTTTTACTATTGCATAGTGAGTGGACCCGCGAGAGAACAGTCTTACTCATAGGTTGTAGAATTTTCCTAGTATCACTGAATGGTTCTTCTCGGTTTCCACAACATAGGCCAGAGATTCCTTTGGGGAGGGAGTTAGGGCATTATTAGGGCGAGAATGGCCACACCAGGGTCACTCTTGTCAGGGTGGGTGCTCTGTGTAGGTAGGTAGGGTACAACAGAGCTTCACTACTTGAAGGGCACACTAGGGACATTGGCACACCACCTACACCTGTGTACCGATTGTTCCCAGCCTCGTCCTGGAGACTTTCTCTTGTGTTGGTGTCGTCCTATGTTAGGGTTAGCCCCTATTTAAGGGATTGATTAAAGGCTACAATTTACCTACTGTACCTCCATGTTAAAGACAGATTTTCTAGGGAGGCATGTGAGCACGAGTGCATGATCTGTGTTCTGTGTGTTCTGTGAATTAAATGCAAGTAGTTACTAAAATAGACCTCAAGAGGGATAACCGGACCTCATAATATCACAGTATAAAGCCAGACCACCTATTCTCAGAGTGTTGTTTCATACAATGGCATATTCCATGTTAATGGGACAAAACTCCTTCATTTAAAGGCTCCTGATAATCGCACCGAATTCCTCTACAGCGCCACCACAGGGGAAATGAAGAATTACACTGTGCACACACATTCTGCGTCCTCCAGAGAAAGACTGAGGGATGCTCTCTGGCTCATTGATAGAGGGCCTACTTGTAGGTCTGCTCTCTATTCATTTAGAATATTATTATAGGATATTTGACAACTAGAGGTTGTGCCGTTCACTCCTGATTAGTTCTTTTATTTTTATTTTTTATTTACCTAATTTCTAGTTTACTTTTACTCCCCATGCTTGAATCCTACTTTTTGGTTAGTCATGTGTCTTCTGTCCCATCATGCATCCAAATCTAAAAGATCCCCCCCGAATGCCCAGGCCCCTCGTATACATTATACTTACCTGCTCCCCGGCACCCACGTCACTTCGGATCCCTGCACGATCTCCGCTGCATCTCCCCATAGAGGATCAAAACATCTAGAGAGCTGCTAGGAAGGCTCATCCCCATCGTGGCCTGCTATTTGCTGCTCTACCCCCCCCGTCGCCGGATGTTTTAATCCGTGCCACGAGGAGATGCAGCGGCGGCCGTGCAGGGATCCGAAGCGGCGTGGGTGCCCGGGAGCAGGTACACTTCCAGACAATCAGGGTGTGTAAAAGAGCCTTAAGAGTACGACCACATGGCGCGGTTGTGATATTAGCTAAATGTCAGGCAGCTGGGACCTGATGGGCCGCGCGTCTCTTGACCACAGCTTGCTGTGAAGCGACCGGACCATGACCGTGCCGTGTGGTCGTACCCTTAGTCTCTTTTCTCAGTGGATACAAAAGTGCTGTTTCCTGAACCCCTCTGGAGTCAGCTGTGTAGGATTGAATAATTTGGGTCAATTTAACCACCATTTACATGTTCAGATGCAGCTGCATCCCCGAAATGTTCCAAGAGTAATGAAGCTGCTCCAAAATTAACTTGATCCCATACACGGTGTAATCTGCATTGCTTTATTATATAGACAGCATTATAATTTATAAGATCACACTGCAATAACCAAGCATCATTGCTATCAAGACACTGAAATACATGGCACATCTCATATATCTTGCAGGAGATTGCAATGTTAGGCCGAGCTTGGAGTCAGCCTACCAAATAGGTGACATTCCACAGAGGAGCACACACGATATGTCTAACTCAGGAGCAATCATATTACCACCACCATGTTAGTCAAAGTGCCTTCAACACAGGTGACCACAGGGTAGAACATCGGATCCCCTATCAAACCATAGAAATAGGTCTCTTTTGCCGGATGTATATCCAGAATAAATAGTCATATGTATATGACTGTATAATCAGTAGCTTATCTATGATACCTTCTAGCTTCTCAGTCTTCTCTCATCCTTGCCTGGGTAATTTCCTTCCTCTAGATCTAGGCTTCTTTATTTTTATTTTTTGCATCCTCCAGTTCACAGTCCACGCACCCTGGACCCTTCTAACTGGTGGGACCCAAATATACATTTTGAGTTAAACAGACTGATGCCATTTTTAGCTATTTAAAGTTGCCGACTGTCGAATGTGCAGCATGGTTGATCTGCAGCGCCCTAGAACAGGGTTATTACAGGATAATTGTAATTCTGTGGTGTGAAATGTTCTGATTTGCTGTATTTGTATACTTAATAACACTGTATGGACAGCTAAGGTTTAACTCCTTTTCTCATCCCCTTAGGATACCAGGAGATGGACCTGGTTCCGCCCCTGTTTAGTTTTTGGAATTTAGAGTCTGTGCTGGGCTGAGGAAAAGAGAGGACTACAGTACATGGGTAAGCTCCTCAGAGCTTGGCCTGTGCTCAGAGAACCTTGGTCTCTGAGGCAATCTAAAGCCAAGGAAACATTTGCTACATAACAGTTTTTCAGAGAAAGAGAAATCAGAAAGTCCAGAAAATACAAGGCTGTGCTCATTTATGGTAGAGAGTTTTTGCTGCTATGAGAGGGAACATTGCTAGTGCACCCTTCCAAACTTTGATACGGTCCAGCCAACCGCACCTTAAATCTGCACCCACCAGTCTCAGAATTTGCAAAACCATTTACTAAGAACTATATCGTTAGCCAAGAGTTCTGCAGAGAGACTTTATAGAGATGAATTACTATAAACCCCATTATTGCTGTCCATACATTGCTATTGGAGAAGGATTCACACTGTAATCTACTTTGGAACTATGTCTTGTCATTGACAGATGTATTACTATTATTCTGCAAGGAAGGGTGTGCCCTCCAGTAACTGCACCGCCCCAGGAAGAGCCAGAGGGGAGATTGCCACTGTGATCTGTCAGCACAACAAGCATCCTCCGGGCCATAACTACCACTACCATGCTCCGCTTCCCTCTGCTTGCTGTAGATCCATCTGTCTGTCACAAAATAATGTATTTCTTGAAATTTTGAGAACCATAAATCTCTGAGTGTAGGGAAGTCTTCCACTCAGGATAGGTAGTTTTTGGATGTGGCTTCACGTGATCAGACATCTACCCACAGCAATCAGTGGACGTTATGGACGGATTTGAGTGTTTTCACAAATATGGTTCTATATTTATAATTTCCATGGATGGTTGGTCAGTCACGTTAGTCCATCTCTCCTCTGATGACAACCAGAAGGACCTGCTCAATCAGGACATCAGTGGGGGTCCAAGCCTCCCCTGACATGTTGAAGAATAGCTCTTTATATGTTTTATTCCTCTGTTGTTTTTATAGTTTTCCATTAATTCCAGGCAATGAAACATATTCATAAGTCTTCTCCTCATTCAGTCCCATTGCAGTGTCCAGCTATGTGCATTAGGCACTGATGCATTCACCACACGTAGGGAAATCAACCCCCGACAGGGCCAAATTGAAGCAGCTATCAATAAACACCAGTGCAATTACTGGAGGTGCTGGGTACACAGAGATTCCTCCGGCCTGGGATTGATGGGATCTGACAGGTCCACCTCCTAGTTAGTGCTTATTTTTAATATCAAAGAACTTGTTGATTAGACGTCGTACTGTAAAGCTCATTGAAATGGCAGAGATAGACAGATAGGACTCTGCAAAGAGTGAGCGCGGATAGCGAGAGGTGAGACATGATGAATGAATGACATGTTCTAGGGCAGAGGAGTCAGACAAGTGTAGAAACCTAGAAGTTGGTTACAGATAGCTAATGCCTGACCCATTTATCAAAATATCTGATCCACAGCAAAAATGATGTTGTGCTGTTCTGATTAATCAGGTTTCTGGATATCTCTTCCTTATATTATGCCTTTTTAATGCTTGAGGATACTATTTCCTTCAACCAATCTTCTATAGAATAGTACTTCAGAGGAAAGAGAAAGTTAAAGCTACAGAAGAAGGGAACGGTAAAGGCGGTTTATTCTTATTCTTCCTAGATGCTTTATAGGTTTTGAACTGGAGACCCACAGGCCATCTATTGCACTAGAGGGCTAACTTTCAGCCCCCATGTAAAAGTTAAAGGGGTTGTCTGGTTTCCTATATTGATGACCTATCGTCAGGATCTCAGGACAGGTCATCAATATCAAATTGGTGGGGTTCCAACTCCCGGCACTGAGCTGTATAAAGAGAATGCAGAGTACTGCATTCCCTTCACTTGAATGGACGGAGAGTAACTACAACTGTTCCTTCCCATTCAAGCGAACCGGGTGGAGGAACTATGATTACACCTGCAATGCCGAAGACAAGTAGGTAAACATTGAACAGGGGCTGAGTTCTCTTCAAGCAGCCAGGAGTCGGACCCCCATTGATTTGGTGTAGATGAGTACCTATCCTGGGGATAGGTAATTAATATAGGAAATCGGACAACCCCTTTAATTCATATGGTGGAGCCCCACCCCCAGATAATGATCAGGCATGAGGCCACAACCATGAAGAGTCAGTGAATCCGTCAGAGAGCTGCTCTGACAGCTCGATCTATAGCCCTTATATGTACTTGCCTAACAGCTGGTAATTATACACTTATTATAGCTAAATTCTCATCAGCTTGGTAAGAACTTAGCTTCAATGAGTGTTTATGAGCTGTCAGGAGTTCAGATATAAAGGCTGCAGATCAAGCCATCAAATCTGCTTTCCAACGGATTTACTGAGAAGGGGGAATCCATAGTCTGTGCATGCACTGAAAGTGAAAGCTGTGGAGGAAAACTGTTCAAGATAACCAACTGAAAAAATGATTTGTAGCACAAAATTAGTAGAATGTAATAGCCTTTAAGGAATACTGACATTCCCTACTACATGCCATATTGCAGATACATATTGCCCAAGCAGCATTGCTTCTACGGGAGAATAATATGCGCACCATATGGCGGAACATGGGCTACCTACAGCTTCATAATACGGACTTGACTTTGAGGAGGCAACGTTATGGTGGTCAGACCAATCCTACCCTATGATGATGACCTCTGTGGGAATAAGTTTTACTTGCAGTCCTATGTTTGGTGCCCCAGGTTTCCGTATTCAGTATGTGCAGGAAATTCCTATTACTGAGCACACCTCCTGCGCTGTTCACAGCTATTACGGTTAAAGAATAACTTTGTGCTCTTTTTTAATTTTGCTTAAGTCTACACAACACAATATAATTACAGTGGAGGGAATAATTAAAGATATTTACTCACACTCAACCTAAATGATAAGTTATTTAATCCTGCCATGCGCTAACATAGTGCGCAGCAGAGTTATAAAGGAGTATATTATCTAGGAAAAAAAGTGCCGCGTCTATTTGAGATTACAAGAGCGGATATTGGTGGAATAAACTGCTATCATTACCTCTACAAATGGCCGCAGCGCTGGATAATTATCGGAGATCTGTTACTGTTCATGTTTAATTAACAGCCATATTTGCAATTATCTGGTAATCTCATGACATAATCATCTTATATTAGACGGTGGCTGTCAGAAGACTCCACATCCCGGGGGTTTGCTCTCTGCTTGTTTAGCACAGGCACGTCAAAAGCATTTCTGCCCCCAAACCAGACCATACCTGACCATTCTGCTCCACTACCTTGTGGAGGTGTCCTTTCTATCCCAAACAGGTGACTTTTTTGCCTCTATGCAAATTTCTTGTCATATTTTTTAACTCGGTTTTTGGTTTGGATTTTCACTTTCAATAGAAAATTCTGGACGCGGAATCTGCATCAAGAACGGACAGGGTGCTCTATGGTTTAACACATGTTTTCTCCATTAAAATCAATAGAGAAGCTGAACACGCCTTGTTACGAAATCCGCTCCCAAAACACTCCGTTTGAACAAAGCCTAACTTGTCTTCTCACGGTCTCCATCTCCTTGACTGCAAACAGCTAATTTACACACAGTGTAAATGGGCATTAAACTTCTTTTTTTTTTGGCAAAGGAAGCCTCTGCTGCTACAGAAAGTATCGGAGCACAACGCTCTTGTAGCAGTGGCGGTTTAGCGGGGCAAATGCTTCTGATAATTTCCTTTAATCGCATTTAAGAGGATTGTGTGAGACAGAGTTGCGGGGTTACAATTGCACTATATCACCTGCACAAAATAAAAAAAGACGCGGAGATGATCCCCTCAACTCTGGTAACAGAAAAATCAACGCAGATGTGAACTTAGCCTAATACTGTACTTTGTGGTGGAAAATCTATTCAGATTTGTATCTTTCTGTGCATTTCTGTTTTTAATATACAGTTTGGATACTAGACTATGCACTATCCCAACAAGCACAGTAGTAGTGCACAATAATGACAGATGATCTGTCGTACTCTGCATGAGAAGGGGAAACAGCTGAGCACGTATTCCTTATCTGGTGTGTCAACTTGCTTACTTGTGGATGGACTTCAGTACATGAGCATAGCAATGGAATATGAGGCCTCCTATAAAAAAGTGTGTAGGATGCATCCTCTCTGCAGTGACAACCAACTGAGTACGTATTTAGTAGGTTTATGAAATGGAAAAAATAGGATGATGACCAGAGGGGCAGGTGCCGGAGTGGCAAAACATTTGAGGCTTAGGCTCCAGATGTTTTGCCTAGGGCCCTGAAAGTAGTGGCCACCACAGATTTAACGGCATTGTGTCACGGTGCGGTTCACTGTGACGTTGTGACTGTGTAGGCTGGCTGCATGCCCTCTCGCGTACTGGCTGCAGGCTGACTCCTATGCTGGTTTCTTGGGGCTGCGGTTTTGTTTGTGAACTGTGCCCTCGTTATGCATCTATATCTATCTGTGAGCTGTGGGGCTTGGTAGTCTATCTTGTGCCTTGCTGGGTGTAGCCCCTTGCTGCTGACCCAGGGGGTTTTGCCATCTGCCTTTTTATGTGGTGTCACCTGGTAATGCATCGTTGTTGTTGCCTTGTCTGATCTTCTGTACCTGTTCTGTATTGATGTTGTTATCCTTGTCCACGTCTTATCTGATCTTCTGTACCTGTTCTCTATCTGGATCCATTCTGTTCCATGTCTAACCTAGCAGTGCTCTAACTGCATCTGATAGCCTGGCAGTGCCTAAAGACTAAACTGCTTCTGATCCTGTCCTTTGTCCAGCCTGGCAGTGCCTACTGCCTCTGATCTAGTCCGTTCCTTGTCTGTCCTGCAGTGCCTTACTGATTCTGTTCCTGTGTTTGTCCTGCCTTCGTGAGAGGGCCTTTGGCTCTCCAGAGGGTAGATCTGTGTGCAGCTCTGCCTGAGACCGCCATGCTTCATATATTTTACATTCAATACACAGCAAGTGGACCTGCGGGACCTGAATTTAAGTCACAGTCTGGCCCTGATCATCATGGTCATTGTTGTTTATCAATGGTAATTGTCATTTTCCTATGGTGTACCTGTTATATCATGAAACTTCATGTGTGGGGTCCAGGGGCCGAGATGCCAACCGATTTCTGAAACTTAGGGTCACAAGTGTTCAGCTTAGTGCCGTGCCCCTTTGGCTCTGATCTGCTCTGCATGGCTCTTCTTGAAGAGCAAACCTTACGACGTATGGACTTATTTCTATGAGCTTGTAAATCACTCGCTACACTCTCTGAAGAGGGACAAGCAGAGTCAGTGATTGCTTCTGCCCCTTCATTTTAATAAAATGACAATTACATTTTAAGTGCCCTTTATATCAATACTTCATGCCTTCTCTCCATCTGCTTCACCTCACTTCATACTCAGAAGCTCCATTAACAAAAGAGTTGAAGCTCCTCAGGTGTTTATCCTCATAGAAGATGTGACATATTTATAGGCAACATACTAGGTGCCCTCTATTCCACCATACTTGCAACAATATAGATGGTAAATTTGGTGAATGCAAGCCTCACCCTAGGAATGCCCAAACTCCATAGAACGATCCACGGCCCTAATTTGCTCCCACCGTCTCTTAAAATTAGGTACAGTCCTTGTTGGCAACAAATCCTTCTATTCTGCTTCCATTCTGGTCCTCCATACGATTCCTTTCAAGGTGGTCACCACCATCTCAAACTTCTCCATGCATAGGGCTGTAAGAAAGTCAAATATGTGCCCCCTGCCATTGCCCTCAGATGAACCCAGGGCCAACATGACTGGTGAATTTGAGGGCAGTAGACTGGGAGGAAGGGGAAGTGTCTTAGACTTTCTTACAGCACTCTGCATAGGGAAGTCTATGATAGTGGTGGCCATCTTGAAAAGAATTTGGCTAGGATGAAAGAACGCAGGCAGCATGGGAGGAACGTATGGCAACAGATATGTTAACTATACATGAGTCATATTTAGTGAAACTTTAGGTTTAGATTGGAGGTTCACTTTAAGGGTAGATGTTCCTTCTGTACAGGGGTTATTAGGAACATGGATACAATTTGAGGATCCTTGCTCAGGACTTATCTCCATTAACCATAAAGAGTACTTCCTTCTCTGAAAGACTCTGCTTGTCTATGCATTACACATACGGCCAAGTGATGTCAGTGGATAATGTGTCATGTTTCACCAGGACTCATCATTTGCTTCCCCCTCTGTCAAGAGATATATTTTACGCTTAGCCATTTAGACAACCCCTTTAATAAGCATGACGAAGGAGCTAAGCGTTTGTGATCGGACTAATAGTAGCATGGCAAAGCTGATTTTTGGAGGAAATGTTTCACTTTGTGAGTTTCCTTTAACTCTTTATCAAGCCGAGCTTCTTAATGCTCTCAGTTAACGAGGTTCACTAAACGGGTCAGACGATAAGCAGCCATTAATTCTCTCCGTGCTCCAGCGCCTTCATTGTGTAGGCTTCTCTAAGGTAAGTGTTATGTAATTGACATTAACCTACCATATCCCCCATTCCATAGCAACAGCAGAAAATTATCATATAATGTGAAACACCTCAATTCTGAACTATTCCGCCCACTTCTTTTTTATCGTTGTGTAACTTGCTTGCAACAATAGTGTGACTGACAAGCCGCACACAGGAGGAATATTAAACGGTCCCTTTGGAAGAATTTACTACCACAAATAGCACTGTACGGCTTTTTTTTCCTCTTTAGCTAAGATACAGTTGTGCGAGGGGCAG
The DNA here is from genome assembly GCA_033119425.1 of Bufotes viridis. Classification (NCBI taxonomy): domain Eukaryota; kingdom Metazoa; phylum Chordata; class Amphibia; order Anura; family Bufonidae; genus Bufotes; species Bufotes viridis. The sequence goes on from CM065590.1 coordinate 60,207,474, forward strand.
GCATCGTTCTTACTGAGCCTTAATGTCTCTTCTCCTTAAAGGGGCTGTCTCATGAAGTCATCCCCTTTCCATGTGGCAGAATAGGGCATAGGGTAGCATCCTTCAACTAACACTAGGGGGAGCAGAAGAGTTCACTGCCCACTGTCTTATAGCAGAGTTCAATGTATAATAGTCTGCAGATAACTTCTATGCCACCCCCTAGAGGTGGCCGCTGGCAGACAGCTTGTGCTCTTTTCCCGATATGTCAATGCAGGCAATTTAGAGCATTGTATCAGAAAAAGTTAACAATATAATCATCAAATATGATGAACATATATAGATGATAAAAAAAATGATAATTAAGGGTTGTCCAGTATTAAAAAAAGGCAGCTTTTTTTATTTTTTTTTTAGAAAAAACAGTGGCCCACCTATCCTGTTCAAGTAAATGAGGACATTTAATTTCCCTTCTAGACAAAGTCCACGGGAAGTTTTCCGGAAAGAAGCAGATCTTTCTTTTTCTGATCCTGAACAACATCTTTATAGGTAGGCATTGACTTGACAATATAGGGCAGGGATGCCCAACCTGCGGCCCTCCAGCTGTTGTAAAACTACAACTCCCACCATGCTCTGCTGTGGGCTGATAGCTAAAGGCTCTCCGGGCATGCTGGGAGTTGTAGTTTTGCAACATCTGGAGAGCTGCAGGTTGGGCATCCCCGGTATAGGGTCACCTTTAATTAAGTGCTAAGAAGAATGTATCAGACAATTGCTTAAAGGGGTTTTCCAAGAATTTTATACTGATGACTTATCCTCTGGATAGGTCATCAGTATCTGATTGGTTGGGGTTGGGCACCTGGGACCCCTGCCGATCAGCTGTTTGAGAAGGCACCGGTGAGGGCCAGTGCCTTCTCAAACAGCTGATTGGTGGGGGTCCCCCACCGATCACATACTGATGACTGATCCTGAGGATAGGTCCCCGCAATATTATTCCCCTTAGAGTTGTCACTGCTCCCAATTGGTATACGATTGCCATTTGTAAGGCTCTTTTCACCTCATGTCCCTGGGCTCTGTTTAATGTATATGCCAGGGTGTAAATATGTGAACCTTCACTTTTGCTCAAATATATTTTTTTTCTATATCAGTAAATCAGTCAGACAGGGGACCCTTTTCTGGCAAATGTAACCTTACTGAGATTTCGTATGTAGGGTGGGCACTTTGATGGTGTATATGCTAAAACAGGGGTCAGGAATTTTCGGCACTCCAGCTGCCTTGAAACTACAACTCCCAGCATGCACACTTGTTTAGCTGTTCTAGTGACTCTAATAGAAAGGGAATGGAGGATTCTAGGAGTTGTAGTGTCGGAACAGTTGGAGTGCCAGAAGTTGCTGATCCCTGTGCTAAAAGGTACCGTATCACAAAAGTGATGTGAGCATAGCCTAAAACTGGAGTGTTTGGATAAGACTGTATACAGGAAGGGAAGAAATAATCTATAATCCTCACAATATACAGAGGTTAGAACAGGTCGTTATGAAGATTAGTCAAGTGTCTCATGTGTTATATCATATTCTCTTATTATTATATGTTCGTAGATGATTATTTTTGTATATACAGTAAGAATCCTGACACAGCAGATCTACGCTGGCGCTGTGAGAACATTTTGTTCACCATGCTACATACTTGCTAGGGATGTGCTCTTATTAAACTTTTTTGTCTTTGGTCATTGGTGTTAATGACTTATTCATGGGCAACAGGCCAGTGCCTATAGACGAGGAGGAGGAACGGTGCCGCTAAAGGGAAATGTGCATACAGTATGAATACACTGAACAGCGCAGATTCGTACTGTATGTAAATTGGTGCATTCTGAAACCACTGTTTTTGGCACCAAAAGAGCTTGTTCCACCCCTGGATGATGGACCTCAACATCATAATGAGAGCTCATTGTGATTGGACATTATTAATGTTCTTCCATCACTATTTTTGGGAACTGAGATTTCATCCTCTGTCCACTGTGCTGAAATAGTTATGATTAGGATAGATGATAGATAAAGTAGATTTATTAAATCCGGGCGTCACCGACAGAGGTAACAGCCCAGGGAGAGCAGAGTGTGCCAGCAGTGCGACCAGGAGGCCGTGGAGGATGAGGCTCAATTTCTGCTGCGGTGCCCCAAATACTCAGCAGTGAGGGATTCTCACTTCAGGAGACTGACTGATCTCTGCCCAGACTTCACCTCCATGGAGGAGGAAGAGAAACCTCCATACTGCTGGGGGAAGAGGAGAACACTGCAGCCATAGAAGCACAATATATTACTGCCTGCCATAGACTGAGAGGAGCCTGATGTAACATGGACTCCTATATCCCCACCCTAGATGTGTCCCGATCCCCCAACCCTACCCGATTATTTCCCACTTGCTTTGGCAATGCTAAAATGTATTTAGTCCTGCCAATAAAGCTTATTTGATTTGATTTGATAGATAGATAGATAATAGATAGATAGATAGATAGATAGATAGATAGATAGATAATAGATAGATACAGTAGATTATAGATACTTGATAGATAGGAAGGTAGATAGATAGATATGAGATAGATAGCTATAGATAGATAGATAGATAGATAGATAGATAGACAGACAGACAGATAGATAGATATGAGATAGATAGATAGATAGATAGATAGATAGATAGATAGATAGATAGATAGACAAATACAAATAATGAGGCAGCACTCCAAATACGTGAAAGGTGTTGGACCCGTTTAAACCCAAGCAACGTTTCAGCCCAGGACAATGAGGCCTTTGTCAAGCAGTGAATCAATGCCCAAATGTGTCTTAAATCCCCCAAATCCCCCTTGTGATACATGATTGAATAAGTGATAATGTTCATACATAATTATAGGAGCATTTATAAATTCATATTAATATATGCAGACATGTTATTACAAGTGACAGCAGGGAAAAGTGCATGTGGTGTATTTCATGAATCGCCAGTTAATAAAATCCTATCTGCATACAGACATAGACAAATAGCAGTAACCATGTTAATTAGGTTATCTATGTAGAAGGTACAGCTGTGTGATATCCTATTCAAGTCATAAACACCCGCTTACTCGTTGGTGGTATAGCGGGGGCGGATGGGGTCCCCGGGTATGTACAGTGAATGACAACGCAAATCGGCCAACCCCGCCCACCGTCCGTATACTCTGACCACTAACCATGGGGTAGTCCGGACACGTGATCAGAGTATACGGGATGGTGGGCGGGTTGGCCGATTCGCGTTGTTGGCCTCCTTGTGCTGGACTGAAACATTGCTTTGGGTTAAACGGGTCCACGACCCTTTCACGTATTTGGAGTGCTGCCTCATTATTTGTATTTGTGGACTTATCGATGGTACCTTGCCTGGGATCCAAAGGGACTTGCACCCTCAAACACTCCGCTGACTGCTGCTGCCTATTTTTTTCTTATCGATAGATAGATAGATATGAGATAGATAGATAGATAGATAGACAGATAATAGATAGATAGATAGATAGATAGACATATGAATATTAGATAGATAGATAGATAGATAGATAGATAGATAGATAGATAGATAGATACAGTAGATATAACTGAAGCTGCACTATAAAATAAAATACCAAAATATGAAACATAGATAGATATTAGATACATAATAGATAGATAGATAGATAGATAGATAGATAGATAGATATTAGATAGATAGACAGATATTAGATACATAATAGATAGATAGATAGATAGATAGATAGATATAGATAGATAGATATTAGATATTAGATAGATAGATAGATAGATAGATAGATAGATAGATAGATAGATAGATACTAGCTGGTAATTGGCTGCAGCAGCATGTGACCCCCTCTCTGTAAGTTTGGTTCAGTCCGCCCAGGAACCACAGAACCCGAATGGACTGGCGGACAGTAATTATACCTTTCTTCACAGGTCGCGCAGGAGGGGAGGGGCGTTTAAAAAAAAAGAAAACATCTTGGATGACCCCTTTAAGGTAAGAAAGAACAGAAACTTTTTCCCAAATGATTCCAGAGAAAAAACTTTGCATAATGTATGTCACATACTTAATGTGCTTCTCTCCATAAGTAAGAGCTTAAATAGCAGACGTAACCACGAGGTCTCTGGACGGTTGTTGTATGAGGATAATCACAGTGGTCAGGCCTGACGTGACGCCGCACAGCTAGTAATATAAGACATTAAGGTATAGAATAATATCCAGCGTTTATCACTAAGTGTCTGTTTAAACCCTGGCAAAGAAGAAGCCAAAAAATACTTCTCCCAACCAGGCTGACAGCTTAAAAGAAGTTGCCGTGAAAGGAGCTAATGGCTCCAGAAGCCAAGTCCTGTTTGTCTCCTTCCTTCTCCATTGTGGAGAACAATATAAACCCGTATTAAGCTGCGATTTAGTAAAAGGCTGTGTTATTACTGGGGCTGTGGGCAGAAACTGCTACACCAGCCTGACAGCTGAAGAAATATATTGTGCATTAGCAAAGAGTAATGGAAATAATTAAAGGGGGTGAAGATTAGGAGGCGCCATCATCACATGTAGCAGAAGGCATCTCAGAATCACCGAGAACAAAATGTTCTGCAGGGTGAGGTGCGGACTCTAGGCGAGTCTCAGGTTTACCAGCGAGGACTCCTGTCATGTCAGCTATAACAGCAACTGTACACACAATCTACCCCGAACATCAATCTATTATCTGTTACATCTATCTGTCTGTCTATCTATCTATCTATCTATCTATCTATCTATTATCTATCATTATCTGTCTATCTATCTATCTATCTCCTATCTATCTATCTATTATCTATCTATCTATCTATCTCCTATCTATCTATCTATCTATCTATCTATCTATTATCTATCTATCTATCTATCTATCTATCTATCTCCTATCTATCTATCTATCTATCTATCTATCTATCTATCAATCTATCTATTATCTATCTATCTATCTCCTATCTATCTCCTATCTATCTATCTATTATCTATCTATCTATCTATCTATCTATCTAATATCTATCTATCATATCTATCTATCTATCTATCTATCTATCTATCTATCTAGCTATCTATCTATCTAGCTATCTATGTATCTATCTATCTATCTATGTATCTTTTATCTATCTATCTGTCTATGTATCTATTATTAATCTATCTATCTGTCTATCTATCTATTATCTATCTATCTATCTATCTATCTATTATCTATCTATGTATATATGTATCTATTATCTATCTATTATCTATATATCTATTGTCTATCTATCTATCTATCTATCTCATATCTATCTATCTATCTATCTATCTATCTATCTGTCTATCTATCAATCTATTATCTATCTATCTATCTATCTATCTATCTATCTATTATCTATCTATTGTCTATCTATCTATCTATCTATCTATTATCTATCTATCTATCTATCTATCTATCTATCTATTATCTATCTATCTATCTATCTATTATCTATCTATTATCTATCTATCTATCTATCTATCTATCCATCTATCTATCCATCTATCTATTACAACAAACAAAAAATGGCAGCAGCACAGTCGATGGTGCAGATGGTGAAGATGGTGAAGATGGGCGCAATCCCTCCTGGAATACAAACACTGTGAAATTAACATTAAAAAAAAATACATAAAGTTTACCGCATCTATTTGCTCGCGACAGGCCGGCCGCTACCGTCTTGCTTGAAGATCTCGGCCGAAATCACGTGTTGCGCGAGATTATGTCATCACGACGGCCGGCGTGCTGATGTAGTCTCGCGCCGCACGGGATTTCAGTCGAGATCTTCAAGCAAGATGGAGGCTGGTGGCCCTTCGCGCAAATGGACGCGGTAAGTTTGAATTTTAGGATTAATCGATTTGCTGACACGAAGCACGAGGAAATTCGGCTTCTAGGTGAATCGAATAATTCCTGAAATTCGGATCGAATTCCACTTCGTGGGATTTGATTCGCTCATCTCTACTTATAATATATGGCCACTTGGTTGTGATCTCTGATTCCTCGTTATGTTACAGACAGTTCCTATGGAGGTCGCTTCTTGTTTACGTGTCATGCACTGAGAAGCGAGGGTGCTGTCAGGTGACCGCTTGACGCGTTTCCCCCCACCCCTTGATGATGTCACGACGCCTCTCGGATGGCCGAAGGTACAGTAGTTGTCAGTTCTTAATGCTCACGCACAGCTGCTGCTGTTTTCGCCTATATTAATTCTATGCACTTCTGGTGACATTATTAACACTTTACGCACTGGTCACTTTATTTATATCTATGTCTTTTTTTGTATTTTTGTATTTTCTGCGGAATTATGATATATTGAATATATGGCGCTACAATCATGTGATGTATACACAATGATGAATGTTTTTTATATGGTTTATGTATATAATCGTGAAAATTGATATTATCTATGTAATTATGGACCTTGATCACCCTATGGGTGTATATGACTGCACATGACATCATTTGTTTGCTTGACAAAGGCCCCGTTGTGCTCGGCTGAAAGGTTGTGACTGGGGAAATAAATGGGTCTAACACCCTTCACAGATACTGGAGTGCTGCCTCATCATCTGTCTGTCTATCTATCTATCTATCTATCTAATATCTATCTATCTATCTAATATCTATCTCATATCTATCTATCTATCTATCTATCTAATATCTATTAATCTATCTATCTATCTATCTATCTATCTAATATCTATCTATCTATCTATCTAATATCTATCTATTAATCTATCTATCTATCTTTCTGTCTGTCTGTCTGTCTATCTATCTATCTATCTAATTTTCTATCTATCTATCTATCTATCTATCTATCTATCTATCTAATATCTATCTATCTATTTATCTATCTAATATCTATCTATCTTATCTATCTATCTATCTATCTATCTATCTATCTATCTATCTATCTATCTTATATCTATCTATCTACATCTATCTATCTATCTATCTATCTATCTATCTATCTATCTATCGTATCTACCCACCCCAGAACCATCCTTCCTTGTATCCATATCTTTGCATCTATCTACACATCACTTTGCACCCATATTATCAATGACACGTGGTCGATGATTGGATTAAGAAGCTACAAGGTGTGATATCTATCTACCTCTGGAATGTCTATTGATTTATCTATGAAATGTTTTCCTTCCTCCCTTTCTCTATCATGGACTATACAGAGGGTAGCAACAGGGAGATTTCCTGAAAAATTCCATATCTCCTTGTGGGCATTATGGTGAAGAACTCACAATCCCTTGGACCAGGGGTCATCAACATCTGGCACTCATGCTGTTGTGAAACTACTACTCCTAGCATGCTCCATTCACTTCAATGAGAGGTCTGGGAACTGCTAAGCAAGTGTGCATGCTGAGAGTCATAGTTTCACCACAGCCTTAGACTTCGCTCCCTAGTTTAGCCCTGGCAGTGACCCGTTGGGTCCACATCTCCAGTCGGCTTCATTACATCATCATCCATATTCTGTATCTTATTGCTATATATTATTACAGCGGAAAGTTCTCATGAGAAGGCCTCTGATTGTGGCAGCGTTCCTGTAAGCCTAGCACGGCCTAGCACGGTATCTTACGGACATTACGCCTTCCCTGATGGTTTCATGCTCTAGCCCAGGGTTCCTCAGGGCCCACCTGCTGGTCAGGTTTTCAGGACTTCCTTAGGATTGAGCAGGTGATATAATTAGTGTCCTTTTATCAGGACTTACCACAGGGATATTCTCAAATCATGACTGATAGGTGGGCCCTGAGGACTGGAGCGGAGGATCACTGCTCGAGCCCACGTTCCATACATGATTGGTGCAGTTGGCCCTTTGGCTCTATCCAGTAGGCTGCGCACCTTTCCTCTACATATCGTCATAGTCATTATCTGTGGGCCCCTGGAGTAGGGTGTGCGATGGATGAAGCATCTGCTGCAAGTGATCATTTGTATTCCAGTCTGCTAGCCTGCTCTCTGGCTGTATAATGCAGAGAATAAAAATCTTCGTCTGAAAGGAAGAGAAGCAACCTCTCCTGGATTGCGCCGGCTCTCTCCTGCCCGTGTTTGCTATGATTGCGAGCCTAAAGACGGAATGAAAGCTTTTAAGTATCACTTCTTGAAGCCAAGGTATGAATTTGCTGCAACAGGCCTCACTTAATTGGCACCAAATCACGACCGGTGTACAGGATCTGCTCGCAAGCATTAGCAATTATCATGAAAGCCTCACGTCTGCTTTGCAAACATCTGCACCTGTTAAGTGTTAGATGGAAGTTAATGACCGGGCTTTTAAGATGCTGTCTCTTCCCAGCTTCCAGCTCAAAGCCACCATCTGTGGCCACCACCTTGCCATATCACAGCAATGTGACTCCATTTCTCCCAGTAAAAGATGGTCTTCCTTCCTCGACGTCCTTGTCAGGCCTGTCTGCTCGCTCCCAGTCATTTGTATCATTATTATCAATTATTTATGAAGCTTCCAAATATATTCCAGCGTGGGCATGTAGTAGAGTAATAATTACTGCAGGCAAATCCCATGTGAGCAACGGTGGAAACCAGAGGGGGCTCCAGGAGGTACCTCGAAGAATGGGGCAGAAGATGCCACCCTGTGCCATAGATGATGAGTTCATTGTATTCTTACATGCAGGAGAGGAGTCTTCTAAGCTGACCCATCAGTGTGAATAGCCACTGTTCACATTTACATACAGATGTAGCAGAGTTGACAATGTATGAGGATGTATGATATATTTAAAGGCTATGTACACTTTGGGGACAACTTTATTATTTTTGCATTGTACTCATTTTGAGCTAAATCTATTTTTATTTTCAATTTGTCTTCATTAAAAAATGTTGAGCCCTTTTCTCTGTACAGCCTTGAGATTCTCTAGTAGCATATTGTTGGTTTTCACTCTGTTCCATCAGGCAGCTGAACTGACTGCTCCTTATCTCTGATCTCTGACCTCCTAAACAATCTTTATAGCTCGATTCTTATCTTACTAATAAGAATGTGTTTATGACCTTTTAGTAATTTAGAGATTAGGGCTATTAGAAGTAAAGTGGAAAGTAGGATTCACACAGCTAGAAAGTTAACCCTTTGTGAAAGAACATCTGAATGTTTTTAATAAAGACCAACTGAAAAAAAAATAACGATTTTAGCCCAAAACCAGTAAAATTCAATAAAAAAAAAACCTATTGCCCCCAAAAGGTGTACATAGCCTTTAAAAAAAGCTACTGTATGATATTGAAAAGTTGTTCAGGATTTAGAAAAACATGGTTGCTTTTATTTAAAAAAAAAGCACCACCCCCGTCCACAGGCCGTGTGTGGTATTGCATCTTGGCTCCATTTACTTTTATGTATCTAAGTGGCAATATAAGACATGACCTATGGACAGGGGTGGTGTTTCTGGAAGAAAGCAGCCATGTTTTTCTAACCCCTTTCATTTAGAGATGTGTGTTCTACAAGAAGTAAAGTCCCATGACAAGTTTAGCTCTGCTACATCTGTTTTTGATGATTGATGCTCATGCATTTCACTAGTTATACAGAGCCAGTGAGCAATGCTAACCATATATTATGTCAATGTAAGATATGTATGTGCATATGACTGAAGGTGTATGGCATTTGCATGATGCAGGTATAAGTGGTGCAGTACAATACATCATATTTTAATGCCTGAACACTACTTACCCCTTCTTGAATTTTGGTTCATGAAAGAAATGCAATACAATAGTCTTACTTGCTAATAGGCTGCAGTTCACATAACAGCCACTAGATGGCCACATGCAGACTTACTGTATATACAATAGACATCTCATGACAGAGTACCATGAAATCAAGTTCAAAAATAAAAACAACTAGTAATTTTGCTCCATTTATCTTGTAATTTGTTGAGCTAAGAAGAGAAGCAAGCAAGGAAAGACGCGTTTTATATTATTTTACAATGACGATGACGACAGGATTTTACGGTAATCTAAGTCTGAAATTGGTCATATTACTGCATATTATGGCACTTATAGAAATCTATCTCCTCCATAGGCCTTTACTTCTGAATGGAGGTACACATGTTTTTGACTAAAGAAGCATATTACAGAGAAATGATGTTCTGTGACTATAACAACCCAATGTGCCCAACAGCACCACTGTATTTCAGTCCCCTATGTAGGGTGTAGGGCACGGTTCATGGGCATTGGGATTTAGGAGGAGTGTCTAATGCGTCCTCTGCAGGGATCTGTTTGGTGTGACTATATATGAACCTGTCTTCAGCTTCTGAGGACAGACAGCACTCGGTGGAACGCTTCTGCTCCTTCATTTCTGCGATCAATGGCAGTCTAGGCAACCGGCTACCCACCACTCGAAACCTCTCCCATGTCCACATACATAAGTTGAAATGAAAGGACCGGCACTCCGTAATTTCTTTGCAAAAAAGACTTCTTTATTCGTCACCCATATGTGACGCGCGTTTCGGCACAGACATGTGCCTTTGTCAAACAACTAGGAGCCATTATCACCTGTTGTTTGACAAAGGCACATGTCTGTGCCGAAACGCGCGTCACATATGGGTGACAAATAAAGAAGTCTTTTTTGCAAAAGCAACATTTTGCCCAAAGCAACATTTTGATTCCAGCAAACAGAACCATAGCTTTGAGCTCTATGTACTTTGTCCGGCAAAATGAGATGGCCGCATATGCTCAGTGTAATTCTTCAACTGCCTGCTGAGCTGTAATAGAGAGAGATCTGCAGCAGAAAGGACATGCCTCCTGAGTTGCAGCATCTGTATAGCTCCACCTGCTGTTTGTCGTTTTCCTTATTTTTTGTCCGTCTCAACGAGCCGGTTCTTAGTTTAAATCTGCAACTGCCACCTGCCATATGTTCTGTTAGAAGCTGAGGCAGTCACAGCGAGAGAGCTGCAGCAGAAAGGACACGCCCCCTTCTGAAGATAATCGGGCAGAGCAATTGGAGCAGTGAATGTGGAGATTTCTGGACCCTTGTGCGGTATTGGGCTGGTTGTAGATTTGTTAGAAAGGCATTATCGTGTCCTAAATGATGTCTGATTTTCATTTTCTGCATCAATCATGGATCCAATAAAAATCATTCTAAATGCAAGAAAAAATCCAATAAAAATCATTCTAAATGCATCAATCATGGCCTAACCCCTTTAAGCCCACTTGCATCAAAAGAGGCAATACTTGGTTATTGATATTTACTGTAGATAATTTAGTGAAGGGGTTTAAAATGCCCCAAGATTTGGGAGTGAAAGGTCGGAAGAAGATATAAGCAACAGACCCAATTTTTTCACCAGATTTTCTTATGAATTGGATCACTAAGTTTCTGGATTTGCACAACTTGCTCCAGCTCCTTTAGGATGGACGAGCGCTGGCAATAAAGATCCTTTATCCCTATACTGTGAAGGAGATCGCTGCATCTAAATGCGCAGTCTCCTTCACTGAACGAGCATCGAGTGTGGGGAAGGAAAGAGCTATCAGTTTAGAAAAGTATTTTCATACACCATGGTGGGAATAGTTTCTAGGGGTAAACCCTGTGAAAGATAAAATGTTGGCTGCATGTAGACACCACTAGAAGACGTTTCGGATCTTGCTGCATTATTATTGACTCTATTGCAGGGGTGCACAAGCACAACCTGCGGCCCAGGGGCCACATGCGGCCCAATACCATTAAATGCGGCCCCCAAACATCTGGTAAAAGACATCTAGGTCTATTTCTTATGGCTTCTTACATGTATCTTTCATGTATTCTCCTATTAGATGGGAGTCCTAGAACTGTAACTAGACATTTATAGTATATACTGTATGTTCAATATGCCAAAAATACAGTATTTCAGTTGGTAATACCCCTTTAAGTTTTATTTTTGGCCCTTGGAATTGGTTCAGGCTGAGAATGTGGCCGCCAACCAGAAAAGGTTGTGCACCCCTGCTCTATTGAGTCCAGTGTGGGGATGAGCAAATTCATCTCGTCCAGCCCTGACAATCTGGGCCTTGCATCGCTGCTCTAAGTAGCGGCACAGGCACACTTCTGGAGCAGCGACTGTTCATGCGCCACTACCTGGAAATGTAGCGGCACATGCGCAGTCACTGATCCAGTATTAAGACTAGATTGACAGGGGTGGGTGAGATGTCTGGCCCTATCAATTAACAGGCAGGTGGGCACTCCTTCACCAGCAGGGACAGCCCCCCACAGAACTGCTATTGAGATTAATCACTTTGTTAGAATAGATTTGCCCATCCCTAGTCTAGCAGTATACAGTAGGCTCCCAAGCCCCCTCTAGTGGTGGCCGCAGGTAAGCCAAAACAATGATTGGTTTTGGAGCTTAGTATCAGAAGAATGTAGCTTTGACCACAGCACAGAATGATGGTGGACGTTCACATGGTGGACATTCAATTTAAGGTCGAATGTCAAGATAATGAATACATACTGAAACTTTTAGGAAATTATTTTACCCCACAAAATAATATAACCATAACAGTATAAACAGGTAAATATTTACCAAGGGTACAAGTCTCTGCTCAAGTCAGATTGAAGTCACGGGCGTAGGAAGCGGGGGGACGGGGACGGGGGGGACGAATCCTCCCCAGGAAATAATGCGGGGGGGACAGGTATGTAAAAATCCCCCCCAGCGGCAGCGCAATGTGTGCGGCGGTGGCGGGGCACAGGGAGATGAACCCCAGGACAGCGATACAGATGGCTGTGCTGCGGAGCAGGAGAGGGAGAGGCGTCTCCCTTCCCTGCTCCTCTGATAGGCTGCCAGCACTAGGCCGGCAGCCTATCAGATGTTGGTACAGGCGGTGTGATGACGTCATCGCACCGTCTGTGAGCCGTGCAGCACGGGACACAGGCCGGAAGAGGCCTGCATCGCATCGCTGTGACGGATGGAGGTAAGTATAAGTGTCTTGTTTTGTGTGTGTGTGTGTGTTTTTTTTTTTTTTAAACTGGACCCACTGGCCCATAAGGGAGGGGGGGGGGAGAGAGAGATTTTTGGCACTTGGGGGCGGAGAGATATGTGGGCGTGGCTTGAGGGTGGGCGGGGACACGGGCCCCATAAGTGCTGTCCCCCCCAGATTTTTGGGGCTTCCTACGCCCATGATTGAAGTGGAAAATATGTGATTACATACTATACGTCATAATAAAGTCTCTGGAGAGGTCCTTGTCTCTGGAGATGAAGCTCTTAATCTAATCACCATTTGGGTTAACGTACTCCCTGAAATTCGTCCTTTGGTTTTGGAGTTTTATAATGCAGAGCATGAACCATGTCAGATTTGAGGTTTCTCGTCGCCCTCCTCCCACCCTGTCACTGGCAGAGCTCTCTAGAAACTGATATTGTTCTAATCTTCGAGATCAAACAGAATCTGTCTCTGGACTATGATCTCTCTGAAGAGGCTGAGCCAAAGTGACACTGTGGAACTAGGACAGAGCGTCCTGTAAATAAAATGTGACATGGAGAACATAGGAGGTGGCTGTTACATTTAATTAACATGATTAATTGAGCTTTGTCTCCTTTTTTCTGTTTCATTATCCCCGTTTTTCAAGTTCAGCTTCAATGCAGCTTTTTCATGCCAATTTGCTAGCGATAAGGAGCAATTACTAGCAGGTGACCTTGATCCTCCGCAGATAATCATAAGTGGACCTGCTTATTAGACCGACACAAAGGATCTCTTTACCCTTTAGAATCACATCAAGTCTAGACATGGTCAACAGTGTCTCTATGAAGGCACAACCTTTGAAACAAATTAGAAGCAAATTCAATAAAATATCAAACCATTGACAGACTGCAATACACATCACAACCACTGGGTGGCCACACATAGACAAATATATAATAGACATCTTGTGACACAGTAACAAAACATATATATAATTTTTTCTTTTCAAAGCTGATCATCTGGCACCACACCTCTGGATATGTTGAGCCAAGAAGAAAAGTAAAGAAGGACACATCTGTGTATGTGGCAGTTATTTGATGATCATCATTATCTTGTTGATGTTATCTTGTTGATGGTTCATAAATCTGTACTTTATAATCATTCTGCCCTTACCGTAATGGAAATCAGCTCTCGGTGCATTGACTGCTTAGTGAGCCTGTGCTTTTTCACAGCAGCCAATCAGAGAAGGCAGAGCTGCAAGAGGAGGGAGAAAGCAGCAGCCTGAACCAATGACGTAACAGGAGGTGTGTCTCAGACTACCTCAGACTCTCCTCTAGGGACTGTAGCTAACTTCTAGTCACCGATCACAGCTCTGCCCTAACCAAGCATGAAGATCTAGTGGAAATAAATATATTGTAAGCCTGTAGGGAATGATTAACACTTCATTTTTGAGTTCCTGAATAAACATTTAGTTAAATATTAAAATAGATATATATAATATAATAATTCCGGCAGCACTCGCTTTTATGGTTTATCAGGTGCACGCGTCTCGCTCTTGACATGAGGGTAAATATATCCATGAAAATAACCAGCATCTTCTTGTGAGAAATCAGACTGTCTTTATTCACACATGTGACACAAAATAAGCAACGTTTCGATCCCCTTCCGGGATCTTTCTCAAGCCAAGTGCACTGGAAGGGGATCGAAACGTTGCTTATTTTGTGTCACATGTGTGAATAAAGACAGTGCGTTTTTTTTCACAAGAAGAGTGCTGTGTTGAATTTTCATGGATATATATATATATATATATATATATATATATATATATATAGAAGAAAGCAGAGTCCACGGCACCACCATAGTAATCAGTGCTTCACCAGGGCAACGTTTGGTTTTCCCAATGAAACCGCCCTCAAGCTTCACTGGCTTGAGGATCGGTTTCATTGGGAAAACCGAAACGTTGCCCTTGGTGAAATAAAGACACAGATTACTATAGGTGGTGCCGTGACTCTGCTTTTCTTCTATGTATTCAGAGGAGTTGAAGTCCCTCTCTGCACCACAGGCACACCAAGCGATTTACAAGCGATGCGGTTCACCAGTTTTTTCGTTTCTATATATATATATATATATATTTTTTTTTTTTTTTTTTTTAATGGAGTGAATGAATGATAGTAAGATAACTTTTTGACCTTTTTTTGTGGATGAGAGATCTCACTATTTATGGCCAGTGTTATTAGAGAGTATTCTCTTTTGTTCCAGTTCCATGAACTATAGATTTTTTAAATCCGTTGCAGAATCCACAAGATTTTCCTTTGTAAATAATAAAGCTAGAAAAACATTGCAAAGAACAAAAAAGGGAGGAAAAAGGAATTTTACTGTAAAATGCCTTGCAAAAGTATTCACCCCCTTGACTTTTTTCATGTTTTGTTACATTACAGCCTTAAGTTCAATGTTTTGGTAATCTGAATTTTATGTGACGGATCAGAACACAATAGTCTAAGTTGGTGAAGTGAAATGAGAAAAATATATAAATAAAACTATTGTTTTGAAATAGAAAACATAAAATTAACATGTACATATGTATTCACCCCCTTTGTTAGGAAGCCCATAAAAGGCTCTGGTGCAACCAATTACCTTCAGAAGTCACATAATTAGTGAAATGTGAAATGATGTCACCTGTGTGCAATCTAAGTGTCACATGACCTGTCATTACATATACACACCTTTTTTGAAAGGCCCCAGAGGCTGCATCACCAGAGCAAGAGGCATCACTAACCAAACACTGCCATGAAGACCAGGGAACTCTCCAAACAAGTAAGGGACAATGTTGTTGAGAAGTACAAGTCAGGGTTAGGTTATAAAAAAATTCCAAATCTTTGATGATCCCCAGGAGCACTATCAAATCTATCACAACCAAATGGAAAGAACATGGCACAACAGCAAAACTTCCAAGAGACGGCCGCCCACCAAAACTCACGGACCAGGCAAGGAGAGTATTAATCAGAGAGGCAGCACAGAGACCTAAGGTAACCCTGGAGGAGCTGCAGAGTTCCACAGCAGAGACTGGAGGATCTGTAAATAGGACGACAATAAGCTGTACGCGTCCAGTTGGGCTTTATGTCAGAGTAGCCAGAAAAAAGCCATTACTTTCATCAAAAACCAAAAGGGCACGTTGTGAGTTTGCAAAAAAGGCATGTGGGAGACTCCCAAAATGTATTGAGGAAGGTGCTCTGGTCTGATGAGACTAAAATTTAACTTTTCGGCCATCAAAGAAAACGCTATGTCTGGCGCAAACACAACACATTACCCAAAGAACACCATCCCCACAGTGAAACATGGTGGTGGCAACATCATGCCGTGGGGATGTTTCTCAACAGCCGGGACTGGGAAACTGGTCAGAATTGAGGGAAAGATGGATGGTGCTAAATACAGGGATATTCTTGAGCAAAACCTGTACCACTCAGTGCGTGATTTGAGGCTAGGACAGAGGTTCACCTTCCAGCAGGACAATGACGCCAAACACACTGCTAAAGCAACACTTGAGTGGTTTAAGGGGAAACATGTAAATGTGTTGGAATGGCCTAGTCAAAGCCTTGATCTCAGTACCATAGAAAATCTGTGGTCAGACTTAAAGATTGCTGTTCACAACACAAACCATCCAACTTGAAGGAGCTGGAGCAGTTTTGCCAGGAGAAATGGGCAAAAATCCCAGTGGTACGATGTGGCAAGCTCACAGAGACTTATCTAAAGCGACTTGAAGCTGTGATTGCCGCAAAGGGTGGCTCTACAAAGTATTGACTTTAGGGGGGTGAATAGTTATGCACATTGACTTTCTCTGTTATTTTGTCCTATTTGTTGTTTGCTTCACAATAAAAAAATAATAAAAAAAAACATTTACAAAGTTGTGGGCATGTTCTGTAAATTAAATGATGCAAATCCTCAAACAATCCATGTTAATTCCAGGTTGTGAGGCACCAAAACATAAAAAAGTCAAGGGGGTTGAATACTTTTGCAAGGCACTGTATATATTTAGAGCGCACCAAGGGTACTGTAAGAAAACAAAGAGACAAAACAAGCAAATGTATGCAGATAGAATAAATTGTATAGATTAAATTTGGAGATGAATGGAGGTAAATCCATATGCCGTCTGTAAAACACAGAAAAGAAGTAGAAAGTCAATGTGTTCCAGAGTGCCGAGGAAGACATCTAAAAAAATGACTTTACAATGAATACTTTTGATCACCATTTTAATTTTGGCGAGAGGGAGCTAAGGCTCTTCATACATATAGATTTACTATTGAATTCAATTAGAGTTTTATTCAGGAAGCATCAGAGTTCCACTTATTGACAGCAGCAAGAAGCCAAATTACGGAACGATGCGTGAAAGGTATCAATAGATTTAGAGCTCTGTAATGAAAAAACAGGGCTTCGACCCTTATAAAGATGAATTATGGAGTTATTCAGTAAAGAACTAAAGACCTGTTATGACTAATGGTGATCAAACATGGACATTTACTTTAAAGGTTTAGATTAAAGGGATTGTGTCACGAAACATATTCTACATTTTTCAAACCAACACCTGGATCTGAATACTTTTGTAATTGCATGTAATTAAAAAGTTAGTATAGCCAGTAAGTTTCTCAATAAAATGTATCTGTATCTTCTGTTTGTTCTTGTTCTTAGTTTTTGTCCATCTTATTGAGCTGGTTGAACGTGCTAAGTATAAATCTTCAACTGCAACAGCCATATGTTCTGTTGGCAGTCATAGGGAGAAAGCTGCAGCAGAAAGACATGCCCCCTAATCTACCTCCACAGTATAACCTTATTATCTTGTGACGAATGGTTTTCTATCCTTAGAAAGCTAATGCATATTTCTTATATTGTGCCTGTGAATAAACCAGTAATATGTATTAGCTTCTTATTCTCCACATAATAAGGCTATAGTAAGTAGTGTATATGATATGTACATGCTAGGACACAGCTCTGCCCTTATCATGTTGTTGTTTAACCCTGTCAGTCAAGGGAAGGGCGAAGTGTGCAGAGCAGTGGGGTGTTACAAAATCAGAGCTCCAAGGATTCAGCCCCGCCCCATGGTGCTCTAACATGGTCATTTGCATATCTTTGGATATCTCTGCAGCTGCTTAACATACAGACACAAAAAAAGGTATAATTTTAATCAGCATGATCAACCTTACCAGGTAGTATACCTGGATTATTAGGGTTGACCATGCTGACAAAGGATCTTTAAAATCCAAAAGACCAATACTTATTTCACTAACATATGCTATCAGAGGAGAGTGAGGGCACATTTATACATATTAGATGGTTGACTAACATTAATCTAATGTATATAGATACCTTTAATCAGCACATATTTGAGACATATATCCTAAATATATCCTTTTGAATCAAGAGGAAAAAAAGCTGTCTGGTTTGAGAGCTGCACTTATACAAGCAGACAAACAACGTGAGTTTGTGAGCGTTCATGTGTTTGAGTTCAAGTGTGTGTTTGTATTAAGTGTGTGACTTTAGATTACGTGACTTCAGATTCAGGGACTTTAGTAGGGGACTACAGTAAGTTAGATTCTTATCACTGCACTATATTGCATTTTTTTTCTCTTTTCTTGCATAATCCCCATTTAGTATGTGTTACCTTCTTGACAGCGCAGTCCAGTGCACATCTTGTCTGATGTATGAAGTCCTGGAACAGCCGTGGAATCGCACGTCGTGTATTTAACCGGGCAAGTATCAACACTGAGAAGCATTGACAATTTAGAAAATAGTTTGCTGCTCACTGAGCAAGCACTCTATGGGGTAGATATGGAGAAGGGTGGTAGTAAGGAGCATCAGGAAAGTGAAGTACCTAGCTGGGTAACATTTAAAAAGCGGGGCAGAGGGGAGAGTGCCAGGGCGGCTAGCCCTGATCTGACACATCCCAACCAGTTTGCAAGGTTGGCAGATGAGGGGATATCAGTTCAGGGAGAGCACTGCTGCACCCGGACACTTCCTCTACTAGTCAGTGGAATGTCAGCTCCAGCAAGCAGGGGACCAGGAGAGCAGGGCAGGCCAAACAGGTGCTGGTAGTGGGAGACTCAATTATTAGGGGTACAGATAGGGCGATCTGTCACAGAGACCGGGATCTTTGAATGGTGTGTTGTCTTCCTGGTGCTCGAGTTCGAGACATCGCAGATCGGGTTGAAAGATTACTGGGAGGGACTGGAGAAGATCCAGCAGTCATGGTCCATATAGGAACCAATGACAAAGTTAGAGGTAGGTGGAGCGTCCTTAAAAATTATTTTAGGGATTCAGGTCACAAGCTTAGGGCAAGGACCTCAAAGGTAGTGTTTTCCAAAATACTACCTGTACTACGAGCCACACAAGAAAGGCAGCGGGAGATTAGGGAGGTTAACAAGTGGCTCAAGAACTGGTGTAGGAAGGAGGTGTTTGTTTTCCTGGAGAACTGGGCCTACTTCTCTGTCAGCTAAAGGCTCTATCATAGGGATGAGCTGCACCTCAATGGGGAAGGGGCAGCTGTGTTGGGGGAGAAGATGGCTAGAAGGTTGGAGGAGCATTTAAACTAGGGACTGGGGTGGAGGGTAATTACGTTATAGGATGGGAAGATAGTGCAGATAGAGATGGGGGCAAGGTAATGGGACTGGGGGAGGATTGGAAGGAGGAACTAGAATAGTTCAGAAGGAAAGGTGTAGGGTAAAAAATATATATAAACCTCTTAATTGTGTGTATACTAGTGCCATAAAAAACAAAGAGGGGGAGGTCTGTAAAGAATAGATTAAGGCAACTGGACTTGCTGTAGATTTCTTGAAAATGTTTCACTCATTCTTCCAACGAGCTTTCTCAATTCTGAGTGACTTGTACAAGAATTCTCTGGGAATAAATATATAACTGAATCAACATCTGGTAATTAGGTCATTATACCCAGCATGGGGTCAAAGGTGCTGATTCCATAGTCCTATTTGGAGTCAGTAGGTGATAATGACCTCCTAGAAAAAGGTGTCAAGACAGCATTGTAAGTGGCAGACAATAGCTGTCTAACATCCCCCCCCCTCCCACCTCTATTCATGCTTGGCTTCTCCATTTTTACGTAGATGGCTTCCTTCACACCTCGTTTTTACCAATCAGCCTCCTTATCCAAAACACGTACTTGACTGTCTTCAAAGGTGTGACTTGTTTCTTTTTTATGTAAGTAAACGGATGAATCTTGACCAGAGATTTTGGCTCTTCTATGCTGTGCCATACGCTGATGTAGTTGCTGTTTTGTTTCGCCGATATAGAGTTCTGCGCGTTCCTCATTGCACTGGACTGCGTACACAATATTGTCCATCTTGTGTTTAGGCGTTCAGTCTTTTGGGTGAACCAGTTGTTGTCTCAGTGTGTTGCTGGGTTTAAAGCAGACAGGGATGTTATCTTTTTAAAATCCTTTTGAGTTTCTCAGACACCCCAGCTACATATGGGATAACCATATTTTTGCGTCTGTCATGCTTCTCGACCTCACTGGTAGTCTTGGTGTTCTTCTCCTTCCTTCTGTTTTGACAAAGGCCCAATCTGGATACCCACAAGTTTTAAGTGCCCCTCTGCGGTGTTTGAATTCCTATGCTTTGGCCTCTGTGCTGGTGGGGATTTTCTCTGCCCGGTGGTGTAGAGTCTGGATGACTCCCAGTTTGTGGTCTAGAGGATGGTGGGAATCAAATAGCAGGTACTGGTCTGTGTGTGTTGGTTTTCGATAGACCTCTGCCTTTATGTAAAGTCCTGTCTAAAGCCCACAGTCCGAGAAGATATAAGTGAGGGACATGAACATGTGGAGTCACTGTGGGTAGAGATACCCATAAACAATAATAAAATAATAATATAATAGGAGTTTATTATAAACCACCTAATATACCAGAGTCCACAGGAAATCTGCTACTAAACGAGATAGACGAGACCGGAAATCATAATAAGGTTGTTATTATAGGGGAATTCAACTACCCAGATATAGACTGGGAAACTGAAACCTGTACATCTCATAAAGGAAACAGGTTCTTGGCAATAACCAAAGACAATTACCTTTCCCAACTGGTTCAGGACCCAACTAGAGGGACGGCCATACTGGACTTAGGATTAACCAATAAACCTGACAGAACAACAGACGTGCAGGTTGGGGGACACCTGGGAAATAGTGACCATAAAGTAATAACCTTCCAATTATCATTTAAAAGAGTATTTTAAATGACAGCAAAATTCACCCAATTAAGATAGGCCTAACCAACTGTGACAAAGTGCTCTAAAAAAAAATACAGCCACAAAATGGGATATTTTTAAAAGCATCCTAAAACCTAATTGTGAGAGGTACATACCTTAGGGGAATAAAAGGTTAAGGAACAAGAAAAAAACAATTTGGATAAATAGAACTGTAAAGAAAGCAATAAATGACAAAAAGAAAGCATTTAAATCACTAAAACAGGAGGGTAGCGAGGAAGTACTGAAAAAAGAGCAAAACTAACCCTAAAATGTTCTTCAATAATATAAATTATATAAATGGTAATGAGGGGGGAGTTGCAGAGAGCGATGAGGAGAAAGCAAAACTATTAAATATTTTTTTCTCCATTGTATTCACTAAGGAAAATAACCTGTCAGATGAAATGCAGAATGTAAAAGTAAATTCCCCATTAAAAGTGCCCTGTCTGACCCAGGACGAAGTACAGCAGCGTCTTAAAAAGATTAAAATAGACAAATCGCCGGAACCAGATGGCATACACCCCCGTATCCTAAGAGAATTAAGTAATGTCATAGCTAGACTCTGATATTTACGGACTCTATACTGACAGGGAGTGTTCCACAGGATTGGCACATAGCATATGTGGTGCCAATATTTAAAAAAGGTCCAAAAACAGAGCCCGGAAACTATAGGCCGATAAGTTTAACATCTGTCGTGGGTAAGTACCTCAATGAAAATAAGCAAATAATGCCATATCAGCATGGTTTCATGAGGGATCAGTCATGTCAAACTAATTTAATCAGTTTCTATGAGGAGATAAGTTCTAGACTTGACAGCGGCGAATCAATGGATGTCGTATATCTGGACTTCTCCAAAGCATTTGACACTCTCTACTGAATAAAAGGTTAGTATATAAAATGAGAATGCTTGGACTGGGAGAAAATGTCTGTATGTGGGTAAGTAACTGGTTTAGTAAAAGAAATAGAAATAAGTAATAGAAAGATTATCAAAATTAGGGTTATTCACTTTAGAAAAAAGATGACTGAGGGGAGATCTAATATCTATGTATAAATATATCAGGGGTCAGTACAGAGATCTCTCCCATCATCTATTTATCCCCAGGACTGTGATGAGAAGAAGGTTTGCACACAAACATAGAAGAGGATTCTTTATGGTAAGAGCAGTGAGACTATGGAACTCTCTGCCTGAGGAGGTGGTGATGGTGAGTACAATAAAGGAATTCAAGAGGGGACTGGATGTATTTCTGGAGTGTAATAATATTACAGGTTATAGCTACTAGAGAGGGGTCGTTGATCCAGGGAGTTATTCTGATTGCCTGATTGGAGTCGGGAAGGAATTTTTTTCCCCTTAAGTAGGGAAAATTGTCTTCTGCCTCACAGGGTTTTTTTTTTGCCTTCCTCTGGATCAACTTGCAAGATAACAGGCTGAGCTGGATGGACAAATGGCTTTTTTCGGCCTTATAAACTATGTTACTATGTTACTACAACATTAGTCTACAGGTTTACAGAAAAGAAAAAATGTACAGAAGAATATTTTTTGCAACATTTAAGAGATTAGCCCTCAAAGCTTTACATCTCTTTTCCTATGATTAGCTAAGGGCAAGGGTTAGTTTATGTTTCTGAAATATCACAATGTCTCATTAGCGTGTTCCTACAGAAAATGAAGGAGCGGATAAGAAGGCAAATAAAGGATATTTTTATATGAACTGGATAAACCATATACTAATTACAGGCAATAAAGAAGAAGACCCAGGTACTCTTTATATCTGACCCTATTAGCGATGGACACTTAAAGCGAAGCCTGTCCTAGAGTACCTCTCGAGAGCCATTTTGATGACTCTCTAGAGGAAAACAGCCACACATCAAAAACACAGCATCCCAATGAATCACCTCCTCAAGAATATTATATGCTGTGTGTTATCTGGCCAAGTGATTTGTTCTTTCATGGCACAGATGATTTAAACTTGTACCCCACAGCTGTGTGATGTCTTGGGGGGCTATCTAGAGCAATTTAAGTAATATCAAATTAACTGTCACTAACTTACCTGTCCGGGCTCAAGTGCAGAGGTCTGGGGCAGGTGATACAGCATAGACACCTAACCATCCCCCTGGGGATGAGACATTTAAAATTAGGAATTCGAAGTGTGTTTGGGCAGATAGGAATACCGGACTAATTCACGCAATTTCAGGTGATGCGACCTGGCCTACATGAAGCCAATACATTTTAGTGCTGTACGGAAAGTTTTTGAACAAATTTACTTAGGATCTAAAGCCTAATACTGGTATTCAGGTCCAATGGCCAAGTCCCTGGACCTATTAGGTTCTGATCCTGGACTCGGAGCTCTATTGAAATCCCCTGCTGGCAATACACCCATGCCAGTTATAAGTTTACTCCCTTGCAGTGCTCCAGGTTCTGTCTTTGCGTATTGGATTTTTTGTTATCTAAACCTCAGCTTGCCCCTGACCACCCTCTGTCTACTGATTCTGTACCATGTTACCCATCTTATTTGGCTTGGCTGTTTTGACTCTCCCCTTCCTCTGATTTTGTACCATATTGTTCTCCTATATTGACCTATTTCTGTTTGGCCAGTCTCTGTGTGGTTGTGTCTCTTTGTCTGTCTGTCTGGCACTTAGCAGTACAGGGAATGGCGACCAGTTGCGGACTTGCCACTTAGGGCTTGCACTGCAACATGGCCTACTGCTTTAACATTAACAGTCCGATCTACTACTGTTCCGCAGAATCAGACTATGTGATCTTTTTTGTAACAATATGCAAATATGTGAGGTGGCTGCATCCAGTTGGAGAATGAATGGAGAGGTGGGTGAATATGTGCACCATTTCTCCATGTTCTTCATCTCTGGTGTAAGTCAATGGGAGTTATGGAAACAGGTTGGAAAAATTATCCAGAGAGTTTGCCATTTATTCTGTACTTGAATGTGGTCCCCAAAACTATATTCCATGGTAAAATGTAGGTGCAGGTACTATAGTAAAAAATCATGATTGATGATGAACACTAAAAAATGTAGACCGTTTTAGGGCAAATCTTTGGTGACTAAGTGTACCCCAAGCCTAGAATCCAATCCTATACTTCAGCCTCAACACGAGGAGCTAGGCAAGAGTCTGTCAGCCTCTTAGGGCATTAGTACATATATAGTAGATTGCAATACAGCCGCATTCACACATAACATTTCTCCCAAAGAATTTTGTTGTTACAAGTCTATTTAATGAATACACAAAAGCTATTTTCTTAAGAGAAAACTTTTAAAACTAGTGGCAGAAAAATGTCAAGAGAACATTTAGTGGGGCTTAGTTCACAGAAACATTCCTATTGCTTTTCTTAAACATGTAATTAATGTGATGTGATTGCATTCGAAAAGCATTTTTATTTCCACACACAATAAAATCCACTTTAGAAAATTACTTTCTGAAATAGTTGTTAAACGTGAAAATGAAATTTCCTATATACTGTATAATTTCATTAGCTTTTCAGTTTTTGTTTTGTCAGAGAAGACAGAGGAAAGAGCTGAAATGCAGAAATGACTTGATTGGCGCACTGTAAACCGGGTGTGTAGTCCTGTAGTCTAGACCGCCCATCACAAGAACAGTCCTGACTATGGACTGGGCAGCAGGTTATTTCAGTCTCTGCTGTGCCATCTTCTAAGGGTCCATTCACATGACTGTAAGCCTCCGTGCCCATATTGTGGACAGCAAACAGCGGGTCTGTAATACACGGGCACTAACCATGTGCACTCTGTGCAGCATGATGGGAACTCATGTCAACTTTTGGAAATGGAAGCACGGATCGGAAGCCCTCTGAAGCGCTTCTGTGGGCTTTCGGGTCCGTGCCTCCGCACTGCAAAAAATAGTACATGTCTTATCTTTTGCCGTATCTTGCAGATTGCAGAAGCATTCAAGTCAATGGGTCTGTTCCGCAATACAGGATTCATACGGCTGGTGCCCATGCATTGCGGACTTCAATTTGCGGTCTGCAGCATGGGCAAGGAGCCCTTACGTTCATGTAAATGGACCCTTACTCTGCATCCCACATATATAGATATAGGGGGTCATTAACGATCAGAAATAAACCTGTATTAGGCGAAATTTCTGGGGTATATTGAGGCACAAAGGTCATTTGCGCGACAATCAGAGACTTTTCCCTGCTCATACAAGGTCTAAGAAAATGGGTATGTTGCGGGCGGGGAAGGGCAAGCTGGCCGGGGAAGGGGGGCGAGCTCCGAAGTTATGTAGAGGCCAGCGCCTGAAATGCCTGTCTTAATGAATAACCCCCATCGTTTTTACAACATTGTAGCGTGCTGTAGCTTCTCAGCTATAGCTTTGCCTGTTCTTGGGACTTGAAACTGGTAATACCCGACACGTTCTTCAGCTTCCCAAAATCAGAGGCTTTTGGGGATTCAATTCCATAGATGTATACATGAGATTTAAAGGGGTTGTTCAAGATATTTTAAAAAGATTATGAGCAACAAACCTTAAAAAGATAATGAATATAAGCCATACTTACCTTTTAGATGTCTTGCCATTCCAGCTCCACCATGTGGAAGTGAAGCGCTTTCATTCTTCTTCACGTGACCGCAGCAGCCAATCGCTGGCCTTTGCCGTCACATGCTATTAATGCAAATGTGACCCTATTAGGATATACAAGTTCACATTTTTTCTGAGCTGGAGGAAAGGGGCACTAGCAGGGAATATAATCTTAGTGTCAGAAGCAAGGGTTATGTATAGGATGTCATAAGACAACCCCTTTTGATACACCCCATTATACATATGGTCATCATTTGAGATCTCCATCCACATGTCAGCACTCTCATCAGTGATAACCTCGACCGTCAATATATTAGACGATTCAGCCATTCATTTGAATATTTGACATGTACGGCTACATTCCTCCAATGTATGGGCAGACGAGGCTTCCCCTTTAACAGTTTACTGCTAAGGTAAGAGAAGCCAGATCCACCATGTCAGCTTCCATGTAAAAAGGGAATGTCTTCCTGAAATAAACCTTTTTTCTAATGATGAAGTTGCATATAGTGTTGAGCGACTTGAAGCCAAACAAGTTGACTTTGATCCAAATTTCAGGAAAAATTTGCTTCGCCACACAATGGAATTTCCTCACGCTTCGTTGTAATGAATGCATTTTTTCTGAAATGATGGGAAAAAAAAACATACTCAGCTCATCCAATTGCTCACGGAGAGGCCTTTGCGGCCATCTTGACTGAAGATACAAAGCGAAATCTCGTGCTGCACTAGGATATGCCCCCATTCTTTTCCAAGAGGCCACCAAAATTAGCCGATCGCTGGCTCAGCTATTTCTGTTGACCCCATAAAAATAATTGGGAGCGGTGGCCGCGCAAGAGCGCTACTCTCCCATTCAGTACTTTGGGGAGAGCACTTGGTGGTGGGCCGGAGACGGTGAAACCCGGGGTCCTCCAGCCATCACCTTCCCCGCTCCGTTCTCGATGTAGATGCAGGTTCCAGAGGTGGGACCCGCACCTATGAGACAATGGGGACATATCCTAACGATATGCCCCCATTGTTTCAGATGGGAATACCCCTTTAATTTTAATCTCAGATGCTGTGATCAGCATTAAATGCTGCATCTGAGGAGTTTAATGACGGGGGGCGGCATGATCGTTAATCCCTGTCGTTGTGCCCCCTACATACAAAGGAATGCGGTTTGTTATGAAGTAATTTGTCACAAATCTAATTTCTTAGTGGAGTTCGGCGAAACAGCTGAATCGAATTTTTATAACTTTGCTCATCAATAGTTACATACTTTTGCACCATTATCCCTCATCAGCAGTGCAGGGGACGGCTAATGAAGACCAGATCCTTGTATACAATTACGGATTTGCTTCTATTAGTGGAGTGTCTCTAGGAGTGTTTACCTGGAAATTTCTAGCAAAGCGTTATGTGAGCTTTCACTTCCAGTCGCATCGAGCAGAGGGATCATATTTTCCATCCAGAAATCAATTTTGACAAACCAGTATCTGACCAATTTGCACGTCTTTTAGGTTCGAAAATAAGTGTTCTTTTGTGTATGACAGGTAGTAATGTCATTTTCAGACTATGAACATTTGTCTGTTAAAATTCAATGAACTTCTATTGGAGTTTAGGCAAAAATCACATTTTCTTTTTCGTGCATGAAGATGCAATTTGGTTTAACCCCCTGGGTTCGGCGGAGCAGTACATCATAATACCTCATGTAGTCAGGATATTTCTGATAGACTGTGGATGCATGGTGCAGACCAGGGGTGACCAACCTGCGGCCCTCCAGCTGTTGAGAAACTACAACCCCTAACATGCCCTGATATCTGTAGGCTGTCTAGGAATGCTGGGAGTTGTAGTTTTGAAAAAGCTGGAGGGCCGCAGGTTGGGGTGTAGACCTTTTACATAAAATAACATGTACTTTATAGTTTATCAGAACCAAAACTCCTATTGAAACCTAAAATTCACCCAAATAATTGTCTGAGAGTTTGATATTATTAGTCTGTCCTCAGAATAGACCATCACTATCTAAACGGTGGGGGTCCAACTCCTGGCACCCCCACCAATCAGGTGCTTGAAGAGCTGCTCTGGTAAGCCCTGCAGCCTCTTCCTAAGCTAGGGATGACAGATTCATCAGTCACGTGGCCTTCAAGTGAATAAGCCTGAGCTGCAATACCATGGTCCTGCACTTGGTTTGCTTTGAGGTTGCCGCAGTGCTCACCGGAGCGCCACAACCTCTTCAAACAGCTGATCGTTGGGGATGCAAGGATTGAGACCCCAAACGATCTGATACTGATGACCTACCCCTAGGATAGGCCTTCAATATCAAAATCTTAGACGACCCCTTTAACCCAGCATTTATAAATCCATCTCACTGTCCTAGAATTCAGGCAAAAGTTAACGTGCATTATTGCAGCACCATGCAATAGTTATGATATGGAACCGTAGTAGGACTCCTAAAGACTTCTTTGAGGTCTTATTGTAAAACCGTCTCCCATTTCATGCACAGATGTTAGTAGTTTTATTCATTTTTACATTACTTCTAGGAGAAAGTATTATTATATTTAGCATATGATGTTGAGTGGAGCAGCATATCCATAATATTCTCGTGGAGGAGAAAGAACTGTATGTGTCGCCTTACAGCATTGCCACGCGGGAAATTCTGTAAACTCATGCATAAAGTGGTAATACAGTATATGATCCAACATTAGCTTATGTACTTATGGGATATTTACCAGCCTTATATATTAATCTGATATTCCTGGAAGAAGATCCATCACTCAGCCCGACACAAATCACTATGAAAATGGAAGAGGAGGAGGAGATAGAGCAATTCTCATGGAGGTTGAACTCACTGACCCAACAACATAAAAACTTCCGCATTATCCTACTTGTCAGTTCCATCTAATTAGTTACCTATTTGTGGTATTTCATTTTTTCCTAATCTACTCATTAATAACCCTGTGAGGCCAGTGAATCTGCATATAAAGTAAATAGCTTGAATAACCATAAACTCCATTAGAATAATTTACAATTCATCAAGACAAATACACGAATAGAATAATTTACTTGTCATGCGTGCCTATTATTACAAATTACAATTCATCAAATAAAATGCATCCAGCTATTTCCCATTCTCTCCATACAATGTTACCTCTGGGAGACTCTGCTGTTTCCTTATAATTTGTACTGAGTCGTAATATAAAGTGCCGCCTTTAAACAAGGCATCCAAACATCTCGAAGTCTCTCAATTTGCAGCCAACATCTGAAAATGTATTCAGATGAAAACAGCCAAAGTAAATATGGATTAGCCTGTTCTAAGGGGGTCCAGAGAGTGGAAGTGACTGGTGTCAGATTTAATGCTCCTCTCCATAAGATCTTAGCATGTTCTTCAAAATGTAAAACCAGTTGTGATGTATGCATTATGTATGGAACCGGAGAGTAACACAAAGCCTCTTCAAGGAGCGAGGAGCCTGTAAGACGGCTTGTACCGCCATAAGACTGCTGGGCAGGACACGCTGCCACACAAGTGCAAACAAGTTGGTTTGATCAGAGATGTATTTTGTTAGGTTCACAAATGGGATAGCCCTAGATTTACCATAAAGTGCCGTGTTTGAGTTTTGAAAGGTTCAGTAGATGTTCACAAGCTTTGAATCAAAGCAATAAAAAAGTGTACGGAACCAGGGATTCCCAACTAGTCTCCCAAGCAGGTACTTTCCCAGCCTTAAGCTGTTTACCTTCTGCGATCTGACGAGTGCAGGTATGATCAGCTTAGAATAACCGTTGACCTTGTCAACAATAAAAAAGTGTAGCTGTGATGAATAAAAAAAAAAATTGTAAATTTAAAAATGGTTCCTCTGTATGCAAAAATATTTCTGTTGCCTGCAAGGAACGTAACTATTTCATAAGCATGGACTAGGAGGCACCATACATGGTCCTTGCTACTGATGGAATGGAAAAGCAACGAGCTGAAGACTATAATGTACACACAAATTGGTTGTTTCCAGTGTTTACACATTTCATGAAGAACTCCCAAAGGTCCTCATCCTGGTTCTTTCCATATCTTCATGTCTGTATGGGTCCTATTGCAGTTGTAGCCTCCTCAATGATGCTGATCTTGCCGAGGATTTCAGTAAGCACCATAAGACAAAGTTGTGCTTGGAATAACTATACCGGGAAGATCACATAACAGAAGAAAATTGAATTTACTGTCTGAAGAGCTTTTCATTTCAATTCCTACTTCTGAGAGTTTTTACGAAGATTTAGCATCAGTAGTTCTGGACTCAACAGCCTATTGTAGAAACAGTTAGCAAATATTGGAGGGGTCAGACAGATTTAGCTCAACTCAAGAACAAAAAGCTGAAATAAAGAATTAAATGTATCTCTACACAAAATTCCAGTTTCTAACCAGATAAAAGTTACTGTCGGTCCAAAAGCATTGGTCTTACAGAGCCTCTGTGTCTCATTTCAAACAACTTTAATGAGTTTGTCTCTTGAAAACAACTCCTTTGTGACATATAAGGGCATGTGGACAACATAGGGAGAACAGAGATTAAAAGGGTTAATGACCTTTTGGGGTGTGTTTGACAACCCCCTTCCCATCTTGGACAGATCTGCCAAAGGGAAGCATACACACTTGCTCCTTATCCACCTTCTTCATTTCCTGGCCTCAGCTGCCTTGCTTGGGACACCATTGTCAACTTCATGCCAATTGGTCACTGGACACAAGGGGGTAAAGTCACCATTGCTGTGTCAAAGCGGATGTTGACAGTGGGGTACCTGAGAGAGGGAGCTGAGGGAAGGGAGAGAAGCAGCCGGGATCCAGTGGCAGGGAGCCGGTAAGTATGCTTTCCCTTTGTAAGTTTGTCCTGGAGGAAGAGGAGGTGTGCCTAACACCCCACCCCCGAAAAAAAAAAAAAGGTGGTCAGCCCCTTTTAAAGGTCTTCCTAGTCTTCTGCTTCAGCATTACCCGCACAGAGTGGTTTCTAAAGCTGCTGAATTATGTAGCAGTTATCACTAGGCTGGGCTGTATCACTATCCTCATAGGGAGGAGAAGCTTAGAGAAAGATCAGAGCATTTAGTAAAGAAACAGTGGATATCTAGACTGTAAAGTGTGCAGATGCAGAAAACCAGCTACAGTGGAGATA
Organism: Bufotes viridis; assembly: GCA_033119425.1. Lineage (NCBI taxonomy): Eukaryota > Metazoa > Chordata > Amphibia > Anura > Bufonidae > Bufotes > Bufotes viridis. The sequence goes on from CM065590.1 coordinate 60,238,234, forward strand.
GAGACAAAATAGATCTTGAAAAGCATTCCAGTGTTGAGAGGAGGTGTGTGTAGAAGCTCTTTGGAGATAAACTGCTTAACAAGAAGATTATAGACTCCACAGCAAACCTTTTCAGAAGATTCAAGTCTTCTGGTACCTGGACAGGCCTAAAAAGGCAGAATCTGGATATGCCCACCATACTACATCACGCCATGGAAACCTGTAGTACCATTAATTGTGAGAACGGCAATAAAAGGTGAAGAACTCAGTCTGGCATTGGGGGTCGTCCTGTGGTTGTAAAGAGAAAGAGAAGTGTTGCACCCCTATTTCTGGATGCTTATACTAAAGTCAACTAGCGAAGTGTAGTGTGAGGAAAACTGCTTCAAAAAGAGACATCTTGGTCTATTTACTACCTTTGCATCCTGAAACCTGTAATAATAGTTGAAATAGCACTTTGTGGAAGAACTGCCAGTCCTTGTATGCTGAGAACTGTGACTAATGTACCCGAAATTTACTGTTAAACGTGCCTCATCATTACCTGTAAGTTGGAAGGGACCCTTCTACTGTCACTCCTTAATAAAGATGGCCACAGAAGAGCACTGACTAGTGTAATATGCAATCTTGTAATTAGGTCACGACAGGGATACTTTCTATGGCCACAGTGATGGCCTGACTTTGAGACTTAAGGGATGATAGATAGATAGATAGATAGATAGATAGATAGATAGATAGATCGATAGATAGATAAAAAAAAATTTATGGAAGTGTCTTTTAAGTATGTTTTAAATTATGTGCCTAATAACATATTAATATATACAGTACTTTTAGTGACTGGGGTTAATTGTTTACAGATTTTGAATTCTCCTGCATAACCTTATTAGGTAAGTACCTATAGGGGATGATTATCTACTACTTATTTTCCTCGGATCTTGCCCCTTGGTTTCTTTTATTTTACCTGATCTCCATTAAAACAGAGCTACGGTATAATCTAAGGCTAAAGCTTTAGCTGCAGTGCTACAGGGAGTCTGAGGTAGTCTGAGACACACCTCCTGCCTCATCCCTTCGCACTGCAGCTCTGTCTCCTCAGGTTGGCTGCTGTGTGTAAACACACGTCTATGGCAGGCTCACCAGTCATAGAGAAAAGCTCATGCTGGCTACCTGCAAACACCACTAGATGGAGCTCAGGAGTTAAACTGCATTCTGTTGAACTCAATAGATGCAAAGGGGGAGGTTTTTTTAAAACTGGTGTAAAGGAAAACTGGCTTAGTTACCCATAACAACCAATCAGATTCCACCTTTCATTTTTTCTGAGCTACTTTGAAACTTGAAAGGATCGCTCTGATTGGTTTCTATGGGTAATTAAGCCAGTTTTGCTTTGTACCAGTTTTGATAACTATCCTCCATAGTGCTCAGTAAGCTCCCTCTAGTGGTGGCTCCAGGTAATCAGCATGTTTTATTTTTTGTTAAGGATTATGCAGGGGATTTGGTGCTCCGTAACAGACAAATCTGTATGCTCTATACTATAAGATTATTAAAGAGGTTTTGTCTTTGGGACTTTGATGGTGTATCGTTAAAATATGCCAAGTCAGATAGATGCGAGTCCGACCTCTGAGACCCACACCTATCTCTAAAGTGAAGGAGAGCTCACCATGCATGCGTGTCGTGCTGTCCATTCATTTCTACAGGAGTCCCATAGAGATAAATGGCCACTGTTCACTTCACTTCTGTGGGATTGCCGGAAATAGCCAAGCCAGCGTTTAGGTATTTTCGGAACTCCCATAGAAATGAATGGAGGGTTGCCGCGCAAACATTTCGGGGGTCCTGTTCTGGAGATAGGTGTGGGTGGGTCCTAGCCATTGTTGGACTTGGGTGCCTAGGGCCCACCAGTAGAATGTATTTCGGGGACCACCGTACGGATACATTCATATATTTCCCGCTCACACAGCAGCAAGATGCTACCAGATGACTGAATATGGGGGGCCCTGAAGCAGCTTTGAGAAGGTAGGTCCTGGGGAGAAGAGGACACTGGTGGCTTTCCTCTATGCCTAGAAGTCATCTCAGCTCTGATCGTGTCTATAGTAATAATCTGGGGAGTTTCTTTAATAATCTATCAGGTGTTTTATATGAACACAGGCTGGTGGAGGTGCTGTAGACTGAATATATGTATGTAGTGCAGAAAGTCTACTGTGTTATGTGCCACTTGTACAGGGGGGAGACTAGGGGCCCACCGGGGATTCCCCTGCACCCCTGTGGGCCAGTCCGAGCCTGGTCCTAGTGATAAGCCACTGGTGTCACAGATGAGATAACCCCTTTACGGGATCAGTCAGCCCACAGAACATCGGACCTATAAACAACATCCGATGATGAAAAAGGCACTTACCAGCCCTAGTGAAGTTTACAATACCTTATTCCTATCGTTAATGGTCGGCTATTTTTACTTAGATGCAGTTTATATGTTAAAAATAGGTTACTTTTGTCCCAGTTCTCTCAGAGATTAAAATGGATGTAGTGTAGAACGGCAGCCTGTAATTAGTCTGGTGTCAGCCCACTCACGTGTCGCTACTCCTCACTGATTCTGCTTCATATTCCACCAGGTTACAGTGGATCCTGAGCTGAGAACATTTTTAACTTAATTCAAGAAATCAGAAACATTCGAAAAGCAACCCCCCCCCTCAATTAAATAAAAATATATATTTTTAGATAAGTTAAAGGGAATGTGTCACCTATCTTTTTTTCTTTCTTACAGATAGTGACAGATATCTTTTTTCCTAGTCTGCTTTTATTTTCTGATTGCAGATTTTTAAATTCTATTTCCTGCTGATGATTAAGGGGGCGGCCATCTTGTCTGAACGGTTGTTTAAAAAAAGGCTTTACAGCAGCCACGTGGGCCATAGACACAACAGACAGGAGGGGACTCAATGGGGGGATTGATCAAAACTGGTGGAAAACTTGCCCACAGCAACCAATCCGATTCCACCTTTCATTTTTCAAAGGAGCTGTGAAAAATGAAAATGGACAACTAAGTACATTTTTCTTAGCACCACTTTCGCTAAATCTACCGCCTTGACTTTTATGGAGGGGTTTGCTAGGCATGCTCTGTGACCTGAGCAGAGGCCATTATTAAGGTGGAGTAGACAAGCTGTGATATCACTCGTTCTGAATGGTGAATCCTGTATTATCTACATATAGGGGATATCTGTCATTGTAATCCTGCCTGTGATGATAATGAGATGACTGCTGAAAAGTGATCTGTACAGACCAAGAAATGGCACCTATTATTAGGCTTAGTTACTAGTGTAAAAACTGTAAGATTTTGATTTTATTTTAAAATATTAAATATATATATACAAGTGATGTTCGGGTGCAGCGCCCGCAAAGGGATGAGCAAAACCCCCACACTATAAAAGTTCAGAAAAGCGTGCAGCACACCATTCAAGATAAGATAAAAATGAAAAACTTTTATTCACCCATGTGGAAAAAGTGAGAAAGGCTCTATGGCTGAGCCGAAACGTCGCTTTTTCCACATGGGTAAATACAAGTTTTTCATTTTTATTTTATCTTGAATGGTGTGCTGCCCGCTTTTTTGAATATATATATAATAAAAAATAACATCACCAAAAATTCTTTAAAAATATGTTTAACACAAAAACATGGTTCAAACAATAGGTCATTTTCCTATGACACATTCCTTTTAAGCACATTATGTGAGGCGCATGCTGCTTACTCTTAGTGTGGTAATGACACAGTTGGCGGCATTCAACTAAAAAACAACTTTAATGAAATGGTTGCTGTAATTTATGATTCATGCACACAAGTATAGCTCGAGTATGGCTTTGTTATATTCAACCATAAAAAATAAAAAACTTCTAAGAACAGGAAAAAATTCTGCGCACTTTGAGGGGCACCATACACCTTTTATTCCTATAAAGAGCGCCACTCTTGTTCCTGGGTTGTGTCTGGTATTGCAGTTCAGGTCTACTCGTTTGAATTTGATTTGTAATACCAAGAACAGCCATTGGGCAATAGTGGCGCTGTTTCTGGAGAAAAGCAGATGCTTTTTTCTAATCTCATAAAAACCCCTGTAATCCATGGATGCCTGGCATTACACTCAAAATGAATTCACTCTCTATAATATTTCATCTTGTCTTATCTATGTGGTCTTGTTAAACTGAAATATCACTCGTGACATCCATCATGCTTGCCCACTGATTTTACCTTCTGTAACTGCTGACAACCACCTGCTTTCTATAACAATAAACCAATGAAAGGTTGTCACAGCCTGCAGATTTCCATAAGCTGAATAATGCACATTCTATAGACTCTTTGTAACTGTAATTTCATGAAAAGGTCAGTCTGAGGTTAGGAGCATTGTAAGTGTTGGTTCTGTGAAATTTTGTTTCTGTTCCTAAGGTTATAGAAAACCAATAAGTTAAAGAAAATCCCAGACTCCCAAAAACTTTTGCCTGGAGACAAAACCTAAGTACTTCATGAGTTCACATCACTGTTTGGCCCAGTTCACACGACACGTTTAGAGATTCAGCACAGAATGCACTTTTTGTTTTGTTTTATCAGTACGAAAAACCACTAATTTTTTGGGCGGTTTTTGAAGCATTTTTTAACGTGCCTTTTAACCAACGGCTGTTCACTTCAATACAAAGCAGAATTTTCTGCTTGAGGTTTTTGAAGCAGAACTGTGCCAAAAAATGCGGAAAATGCACAAAAAAATGCATGGACTTACATGGAGTTGTTTTTTCTGCTTCTTATTCATTTCGAATTACGCATCTCTTTTAAATGTGTAAAAAAAAGACAGTGCGGCTTCCCATTGAAATGAACGGAAGGCTGTTTTCAGGCCTTTTTCTGAGCTGATTTTAAGGCAGAAACGCTCTATAATTAGGCCCACTGATTCTGATCCATTAGAAGTAAGAATGAGTGAACTAGATCTATCGGTTCGGAACTCGGTCCGAACCTCTAAAAAAGTTTGAATTTATTTGAACATTTTTTGTGTTGTTAGCTCCATTCTAATGTGACGGACAGGCATTTCGTGTTCGTTTCGGTCGCACATACAACAGAGACAGAGAAAGAGAATCCAGTAAAAAAAAAAAATGTGTGTTTCTCAACTATATTTATGCGTTGGAGTACTCTCCTTCATCATGGAGAGCCCATGGTATGGCAAGTATACGTGCGCAGTATTGTAGGCCAGATATTCCCCTACTATGCCAAGTACATATGCTCAGTATTGTAGGCCAGGCAATGCCCCTCTGGGTTGCTGGGAAAGATATTCAAATTAGCTTTCCTAAACCTTTCTGATGCCGGCAAATGTTAGACATGATAATTTGCATACATTTTACACATAAATCCAGAGGAGCATTGTCTATCCTACAATAGTTGTCATATGTAGCTTTCATAAACGTATCTGACATCGGCAGATGTTAGACATGATAAATTGTATTGATTTTACCCAGAAATCCAGAGGAGTGTTGTCTAGCCTACAATAGTCATCATGTTTATTAACTGGTCTCTATAATAGAAATAGTACTCACCCAGAGGTTCCCCTAAGGCCTTGCATTTAGAAAAGTTGTTCTCCTCTGCGTTTCTCTGTTTAAGGGCTTTTGTCCTGAAAGAACTAGTTGTAGATGTGGGGCTGGCTTAGCTATTTTTCCAGCTTTGCTATATGAGCATGTTTAAAAGGCAGAAAGACATCTCTGCAAATCCACTGTATGAAAATAATGCAGTGCTTCTTGCTGTTGTGTTCTTCCTACAGTTTAACTACTTGCGGTGCATTGCCTGGCCTTCAATATTGTGCACACGTACTCAACATACCAGGCGCATCACCTGGACTACAATATTACACACATGTACTAGGCTAATTGGCGTAGTTGGGGCATTGTCTGATCTACAATAATGCATAATAGACTTGGTCTACCAGGTGCTCTCCATAATGAAAAAGAGTACCCCTTAGACCAGTGTTTCCCAACCAGTGTGCCTCCAGCTGTTGCAAAACTACAACTCCCAGCATGCCCGCACAGCCAAAGGCTGTCCGGGCATGCTGGGAGTTGTAGTTTTGCAACAGCTGGAGGCACACTGGTTGGGAAACACTGCCTTAGACAACGCATCTATATTGTTGAGAAACACATATTTCTGTCCAGCTGCGCCAATATTTGGCCGAAAACCCGCTGGTGGCCGTATCCTCTCTGCCTCCCTCAAAGGCAGTGCTGAGGGTCATGAGAATTAAATTGATGATAAGTGATGCTCAAAGACGGATCAATTATTTTAAGTGCAAACTAATGCTAACGGAGCATAACTGATCCTCAAAATAATGGACCATTTTTAAACTTTTAGTTTTTTTTCTGTTCTTCTGATGGATCAGAAGAACGAAAAGCTAAACGGTGATGTGAACTGGAATACCCATAATCCATACTGTATTTCTTACGCATATAACTCCTAAAAGGGGTTTTCTGGGAGTTCAATATTGAAGACCTACAGTATGCCCAGGACAGACCGTCAATATCAGATCTGATGAGGATTCCTAGCACCTCTGTCATTCAACTGTATGAAGGGTCCACTTGGATGAGTGCTGCAGCCTCTTTCTTGGCCTCTGATATCATCTCCACTGGTTGAAAAGCCTTGTGCAGCTCAGGGTTTTAACATTGATGGCCTATATTCAAGGTAGATGATCAAAATCAGATCGGCGGGGTCCAGAGTAGCTCTGGAACCAGAACTACACTGCTCCATCTATTGAATGGAGGTGGTGACTGCATCTTGGCTCCTATTGAACGGAATGGGAAGTCGGAACTGAAGGAACTCTGAAACAGCTGAGCAATGAGAGAATGGGTTGTCTGATGCCCGGCGATCATATATTGATGGCCTATCCTATGGATAAACCATCAATATTAAATCTCTGAACAACCCGTTTAAGAATTCTTTGTCTGGCTAATTCTTTAACTGCCTTCTCAGCTACGTTAGAGAGCAGCAGCAGAAAGGACATGCCTCCTGAGCTGCAGCAGAAAGGACACTCCCATTGAGCTGTCAGCTTGATATAAATTTAGCAGAGCAATGAATGGAGAGATCTCTGGATCCATGTGAGGTACAGGGCTGGTTCTAGCTTTGTTGGAAAGTGATTATCATTTACCATATGATTTTCATATTTTACATTACTCATGGGATAACCCCTTTAAGGGGCTTTACTAATACAGATCCCAGTGCAGTCCTATGGCCAAACACCCAGCAGCTGGATAAGTGTAATATGTCACTTACTTCGCGGTCACATTGCCAACGTGTCAGGTTTAGTGATGAGCGAATTTGCGATATTTGACGAATATTTTGTAGAATATTCGTCATATATTTGCAAATATTCGAAAAAAAAAAAAAAACGAATATATAGCAATATGTTGAATATATTGCTATATATTCGGCATTTTTCATCATCTATCTGAAGTAAACATGAACAGTACACATGATTCCTGACTGCTTACGTGTCTGGTTCCCAAAAAAACCTGTCCTTATCTATCCGGGCTCCCTAGGATTTCAGCCTGCTCCAGTCAGTGCCCATTGCGGTGCGCATGGAGCGTCCCCATCACCTCGGGGTTAAAATATACCATCGGATCTGAGGTTTCACAATCTCACAATAGCGAATAATCTTGTCATAGGACTATGCAACCAGTAGAGAGCGCTGTTCATAACTCATGAACAGCGCCCTCTAGTGGCTTGCATAGTCGTATGACAAGACTATTCGCTGTTGTGAGATGATTTCAAACGAATATACAGCAATAGATTCTAAATATTCGCGAATTATCGAAGTGGCGATATTCGCAATAAAAACTTGTTATTCGAATATTCGTGCTCAACACTAGTCATGTTCTTGGCTAGTATTTCCGGCACTGCAGCCTGTCCGTCACATTAGAATGGAGCTAACAAACCTCTAAATCATGATACAATGGCACGCTGTTTATGAACCTGACCCCCATGAAACCCAAGGTGTCATCCCCTTTAAATCCCTTCCCTTTAAATCCGCCTGTGTGTTTCTCCTTGAGGTTACATCACACATAATAAGCAGCTTTTAATTTGTGTATTTTCCTATCCTATTAGCTGTGTCTATTTGAGACATCCATTAAAGTCAACAGACTTAATTTTATGGAAGGTTTCCTACCAAACATATTAGATTTTGCCTTCAAATGAGCGCTGTAGACGGGTTAATGGATGCTTTAAATAGATAATGTTATTAATGGGAAAATTGCATGAATTAAAGCTAGACTAGATATGTTTCAGCGAGAAGGATTTATTTTAATTCTGTCACTTTGTTTCTTCCATTGAATTAACACAATTACAACAGCCCCATTTATTTCGTCTGCTGCTTATTGTTCCTCGGCCCTCCACATTCTATGGGGATTTCTGGTTTCTGGAAATAAATTTTATCTAAACGTGTGATGAAAAGAAATGTCTTATGCACCATGAATTATCCGCTGGATTTCCGTCCCAGGTTTCGCTTCTCAAAATGAAAAAATTTAAAGTGATCGGCCGCTTTGGACAATGATACAAATAATTGGGAAGGGCAGCTCACCCGGCCTCGTAATCCTCTCTTCCAAGTCTCCAGGTGCACGGAGCGAATGCAGGGCCAGCCTCATGCGCGCGACCGTGGTTTTAGGCCGCATCCGATCCTCATTTTGTGCGGATTGGATGTGGACCCATTCACTTCAATAGGGACGCAAAATATGCGGACAGCACACCGCGTGTTGTTTGCATCCGCACCGGCCCTGCAAAATAATTGAACATGTCCTACTCTTGTCTATTTTGCAGACAAGAATAGGTTGTCCTAACAGAGGGCAGAACATAGCAATCTGCAAAATGCGGAACACATGCGGCCGGTATGCGTGTTTTGCGCATCTGCAATTTGCAGACCACAAAAACGGCTACGGCTGTGGGCATGAGGCACCAAAGTCCAGAAAATAAGGTTCCAGCACCAGTTCAGCAAAAAACCTCCTTTATTAAATCATGGAAGATGAAGAATGTAAAAGCATAAGAAATACCTACGCATTTCGGGTGGACAGCTTAATAAGAGTGGGATGTCCACTCAAAACGCGTAGGTGTTGCTTATGCTTTTACTTTCTTCATCTTTCATGACTTAGGAATAAAGGAAATTTTATGCTGGACTGGTGCTGGAACCTTGCCCTTTATTTTCTGCGCTTTGGCATCCCCTACTTGTTTGCAGGGTTCCGTGACAACAAGCAAACAAAAAAGGTGTCCGCCTGCCGGGACCTCCAAGGATAAACTGGAATCTAGAAACTATATCTGGCAGCAAGTGTTCAATTTTCCTGTAGCGCCATCACAGGGAAAAATGAGGTATTACACACAAGTCCTCTAGATAAAGAGACACTCTTGGTAACTGCTCTCTACTCTGACCGAGAGATGAGGATCCTGAACAGAGGGGCCCCCCCTCTATTAATACAGAATTCCCTAATGGGCTTTCTACACTGGCCAATCTCTTTAAGTTGCCATAAGTGCAGATCCCCATCCTTAGGCATACGCATTATAGATACAGGCTAGAAATTTGTAAGAATCGATTTGTTCTGCACCTGCGGCAGGGTGTCCCTGACGCAGAGGACACGCCCCCTGCTTGACTGACAGAGCCGGACATCTACTGTAGGCCAGCCACGACAGTCTTTTGCCTGCACTGCTGCATTGGGTAGAGGAGCAAGAACAGCGGTTCTGCTTCCCCTTCTGGAGCAGTGACTGCGCATGCACAGTTAGGCCTCATGCACATATTTTGCGGCTCAGGCGCGGACCCATTCACTTCAATGGGGCCGCAAAAGATGCGGACAGCACTCCGTGTGCTGTCCGCATCTGTTGCTCCATTCCGTGCCCCCGCAAAAAAAATAGAGCATGTCCTATTCTTGTCCGTTTTGCGGACAAGAATAGGCATTTCTGTAATGGACCGTGTTCCGTTCCGCAAATTGTGGAACGGAACGCGGAGCAGCTTCCGTGTTTTGGTCGTGTGCATGTAGTCTTACCTGGAAGTAATGGAGGCAGAGCTTCTATGTTTGCACTGCTACTCAGAGCAGCAGCACAGGCGCAAAGCCGTCAGGCCCTTCAATCAAGCAGCAGGAGGAGCATCCTCAGCTTCGAGGACATCCCGTTGCAGGCGTTGAACTCTACTTGATAAGACAAATCTTTAATAGAGCCCCATGGATGGTATAAGTCTCATGAAAAGCTTGGGGAGAGATATATGGGTGCATATACTGGTATATACTGGTATATCTCCTTTACATCTCTGTCCTGATATTATCGTAATATCTAAATCTAAAATTAAAGGAAGTGAAACCACAATGGGAGAAATCTGCTGCCACAAACGCTGACATCATCTCAAATCCGTAGTGGAAAAATCTGCTACAAGTTAATAGAGTTTTGTAAAACTTCATTCTCTGGCAACAAACTGTGCAGAATCTGGGCCAAAATCTGCACTGGTTCTGGAACTTGGCCTTATATGAGCGGCATAGGCAATATTCATATTTGGCATAAATTCGCAAATTCGCAATTTTTAAATAGCTGTAGATAACATTATGCATATGTAGCAGAGCCGAACATGTTATTTCACTCTGGGACTACAATAACCTGTCCCCAAGCACTGGTGTGATCATTGGGACTGCAGCTTTGTGAAGCATATACATGCATTGGAAACGGATGTATCTTGTGGTCTGCTCAATTACTTTACTTGGGGTACTGGAGCCCTTCTTTAAAGGGGTTATCCAACCTCAGGGGCATTTTTGCCAGACCCCCCACCCCCACAGGAAGTTTCCAGCTCCTTTGGTCTCGCTAATTGTTAACATTGCAAAGTGTTGCCCCCGGAGCTGATCCTGTCCCAGATTTTTAGTAAAGCTGAGTGGTGGTGATGCAGACCTAGTCGTTGGGTGTGTATCATGGTGCTCCTACATGGGTACCATCGCTCCCCAAGCGACTCTTGGGAGACTCCTGCTGCAGGGGGGGGGGGGCGTTCCACTCACTGCGCCCTGTCTCTAATCTTTCAAACTCCACTATCGACTCACTATAGTTTTCTGCAACACTTCCCTTGGTAGGAAGCAGGACTAGCCCACTTCTGCCCAAAAGGGGGAAAATAGAACGGTAAGTTCCATTCTATCTAAAGATCTCTCTCTGCCAGCACTGCCACCTGCTGCTGGATAGCCAGGCACAGTGCATGTAATAACAATACATAAGTTATATAGCCATGTTATTAAAGCACAATATCAAAGGACCTGGAATCAAGTACAGAGATAGAGACAGTAGCAGGGTGTAGAAATGGCAGTGACGCAGCAGTGATGTGACACATGATGTGATGTATGGGGGACATGTCACTGCTGCAGCCAGTCACTGTCTGCAGCGGCACCTTTGAACCCCGTCAAATTGGATGTTGACAAAGTGGACCAGAGCATGACAATGGGGGAATGAAGGATTTAGGACCCTGTAGAGGTGTTTCCCTCCACAGGCCAGGTGATGGGGGCACCAAAGGAGGATAACCCCTTTAAGCTAATATAAGTAGGTTGACCTGCAATCCCATTAGATAACGTACTGTGATATCAATCTCCGATCATCATCACTGCTACATGACAAGCTCATCACTAGTGAAGATCACCAATTTTCGAATTGCGAATTTTAATCGCGAATATCTGCACTTTGAGAATTCACGAATATTTAGAATATCGCGGAATATTTTTTTAAATACCAGTTTTTGCGAATTTTCATGTGAATTTTTATATGCAAATTTTCGCAATCAAGAAAATAATGAGTCATTATTTTCTTGACTGCGAAAATTTGCATAAAAATTTGCATAAAAATTTGCATAAAAATATGCATAAACTGGTATTTAAAAGATACGTCATTATTAATGCCGTGTCTTTTAAATACCAGTTTATGCGAATTTTGATGCAAATTTTATGTGAATTATTATATGCGAATTTTGGCAGTCAAGAAAATAATGACTAGAGAATACGAATTCGCGAATTTGCGAATATATGGCGAATATTCGTCCAAATATTCGCTAAATATCGCGAATTCGAATATTGCCCCTGCCGCTCATCACTACTACATCTGTAATAAAATCCTATGGATGCAAGTAAGAAATTTACAGAATAGGTTCCAAACGACACGATCTGCTCATACTATTTGTGACTTTGCATGTTGTCTAATAAAATGTAATAGAAAATGCCATTCTCATCTGTGGTGCCCAGAGAGCGGCCGTACCCGGGCACATTCACACACACACGGTTCACAGCGGAAATGACAGCTTTACATTCATTTGTCCTGTATGGTTCCTTGATAGACCTCAATTACGCTTCCCCCAGAGGCAGCACTGCAGGTTCCCAGCATTTACCATGAAATTATGATACCATTAGTAATTACAATGTAGCACGTACGGGCGCCTTAAATTAATATTTTATTCAATTATTTCACAATGTATTAAGAACTTGCTGCCTGCTCTGGTTTCCTACTGTCAGACTGCACATCAGCGGTTGGATTTCCATTGCTCTGCTCTGTTATGGGAGTAGAACAAGCAAAATAACGGAAACGCCGCACCTGTCACATGACTGGCATGAACAGCTACGCTTTTACTATGATGGGATTCATATTTTTTATTGAATCGGTTACCAAGGTCCCTAACAGAGACGGTAAGTAGGAGTTTACTGTATATTCAGGGCCGTTCTGAAATAATTGGGGATCCGTAAAACACGGATACCGGCCGTATGCGTTCTGCATTTTGTGGATGGAATGTCCAGCCCATAATAGAACAGTCTATTTTTTTGCGGGCCCGTGTAACAGACTTACGGATGCGGACAGCACATGGCACATTTCGCCCGAGATCTTCAAGCATTTCGGCCTTTCGTAAGAAAATGGAGCAGGTAAGTATGATTTATTTTGTTTGTTTTTTGCACTATTTCTGGTTAAATCGATTCACTACCACGAGGCACGAGGAAATTCGGCTTCGCGCCAAATCGAATCTATCCTGAAATTCGAATCGAAGTCCACTTCGAGGACTTTGATCCGCTCAGCACCAGTAGGAATGTACATCTGTGCAACATCTTTCCATGCACAGGCGATATCCCATACGTTAGATGCCAGGAGTATTTATGCTATAGGATCAGCAGCAGGTATCTCTCAGAGTATATGAAGGAGCATAGAATTGGTTACATTTATTTTGCATGTCAGGTACAATATGGTGCCCTGTAAAACATGTCCCGCTTCTCTCAGACCCCAGGATTCATCAGTACATAACTTCTTATTTAGGCGTGTCCCTTGTGATTCACTAGCTGCAGCTGTGTCTGTCCTGGATGCTGTAAGCAGCTCTTCAGTCGGAAACCATTGCCGCACTGGTCCCAGTCTCATAAATCCTTGCAGCAGCTGCAGCTTTCAGAGCGCTCACCCCTGCCAACTCTGCCAGCCACGGGGCACATAGGAAGCAATTTTGCATCAATTCAGATCTCTCCGACTGTAATAGATATACCTGATGTCTTTCTGGGCAGGGATTTCCGTAGAAGTGTCAGGGTTTCCTGCAGAGCCTGGACTTTCCTTCTTCATTAGGTTCTGTACAGCTGGAAAGGCGTCTACGAATGAATATCTGAAGCCCACTAATAATAATACATTAGCATAATCTTACTGAATGTGGTCTATGTGATTAAATGAGCTGCGGTACCAGGCACAGACCCTTGTAAGGGTGAGCCCCTGTAAACGTAGACCATGAGGAGACTCAGCACATGTCATAGCTAGCGCCATGGACCCTTCAATGATCAAGGGGGTCCTTAAAAGATGACAAGCTGAAGGCAAAAAGTAGCTCAATAGATATCTGACATCAATATCTCAGTAAGCACTTAGAGTGGACGCAAGATAATTTAAAGGGATCACCCACTTTGGATAAACCCTTATTTGATAGGCAGCACGGTGGCTCAGTGGTTAGCACGGATGCCTTGCAGTGCTGTGGTCCTAGGTTCAAATCTGACCAAGAACAACATCTCCATGGAATTTGTATGTCCTCCCTTGTTTGCGTGGGTTTCCTCCAGGTACTCTGATTTCCTACCACACTCCAAAGAGGACCTTGGATTGTGTGCAGGGACCTTGGATTGTGTGCATAAAATAATAAATTCAAAAGGTAAGAAAATCACAGGATGTCCAACTTCATGGTAAGTTATCTGCTATGATCTCTGGAGGAACCTAAGTGGTTCATTGTCTTACTGTTAGAAATACTTTCTGAGGCTAAACAAAGGACAGGCAGACAGTCTGCGAGGCTTTACTGAGCACTGCACGAGCACTGAGCTTTTATTTCAAAGACACAGCAAAACAGGGAGTTACACAAATGTAACACTGCCATCTAGTGACCATACAATATACAGCAATGACATACAGTGGTTGTCGCTTATACAATACAAACCTTGTATGCTAACACTTACAGCATCACCACACAAGACAGACATGTAAGGTTGCCCTAGAGAAAAATCCGCTCTCTGCTTTAGGAAATGAATGGGTGATCTTAAGACAACCCTGATAAACACAAGAATAATGTATACTGTAGCCTCCCTTCTTCTGAGACCAGACATCTAGAAGGTGTGGAGGGCATCAACTAAACTGGGTGGCACCAGCTACTGGAGCATCCAATGGACCACTACCATGGACACTAGGCAGTTACACAGCACATGTTTTCGGGATGTCACAGAGTGGTTTCTTTTGGTTCTCTTTAGGCCGACCCTATATTGCCATTTTGCAGACCACTTTAATTAGGATACTTATAATAAATGCCAGTGATCAAATTGAAAGACTAGGGATTCTGAGAAGTGATGGATGTGAGAGCGTACTGTGGCTCGTATGTGCTTTTTTATGGTTTTTGTTTCTGATTGTAAGCATTTTGGGTGACTGGATTCCTAGTAAGACAAGGAGATAGGAACTGGGACATCGATTGTTGACTGCAAGACATGGTTGGAACCTCCAGTCAAGGACAAACATCATGCAGTCAGCCCATGTGATTGACCGCTCATAGGTGACCAACCTGAGGTTAGCTCCATGTGCCAGAGGCAGAGTTTGTCACCCCAACATGCCATTTATAATACCAGTGGTAAAAGGGAACCAAATTAGAATCCAGGATCTGCGTGCAACTGCTGGCACTGCACCACTTATACTGTAGCTCATCGTCTGTCTTCCATATTTCCAATGGATGATGTACCCTTCTCTGGCATCACAACATTGCCAAACCATCGGAAATAGAACCACCCTAAAACTTGCAATCCCTTTACCTTCTCCATGAAAAGTAGACACATGGAGACCACCATAGGTTGGGCACTTCTGTTCCATACGTACCTACAGTCCCAATTGTGGCAGTATAATCCCATGAAACAGACCACCAAAGTGAGGAACTGATATACAATGTCCAGTTTTTGAGAAGGAATTCAATGTCTCTATTTTAAGGGTGTAATTATTGGTTAAGAGGGTTGTTCACCCCTGAGCAGGGGGGCACCACCAATGAGGCCACATCGCCTCAGGCAGCACCAGGTAGGGGCAAGAGGGGGGCAGCGGAAGGGCCGTTGGCAATGAGCGCTTTCATTGTGGCAAAGGGGTTGAGTTAAGAAATTGTCATAGGGGGGCGCCGTTTCAGTTTTCACCTCAGGCAGCAGAAAGGCTAGGTGCACCCTGTCCCTGAGAGCCTTTTGGGAAATCATACTTGACCTGATCCCCACTGCTGTTTTCTGGCTCCCTTACTCCCCCAAGTTGCTGCAGATTTCCAGTTTCCCCACTTTAACATCTGGTTTGATGTTGGTCACTTGGCCACTGCAGCAATGACCGGGTGCAGCGGTGACATGTTCTCTACGTCTCACGTGACCTAGTGCTTAGATGGGAAATGTCACCGCTGCAGCCAGTCATTGGCCACACAAACCAGATGGTGACGTGGGGACACTGGAGATCTGCGGTGGAGCCAGAACCCAGCAGGAAGCATCAGGTAAGTAGAGGTGGGGGGGGTCTGCTATCCTGCCGAGGGCCTGGGATGCATGGCCGTGAACCGATAACAGGAAAGGGTCCATCTGTACCTTTGTATTCCTCTGATGTCTGCATTGGCGCACTGTGGATACGGGAGACACAATGCAGTCCTGGATATTTATTATGTCTGGAGATTACCCTAATATTGGCTGACACATAGCGCTGTGCTATTACTGAGAACATTTCATAGAGCAGTCCCTATTAAACGCACACCAGACCCACGCTGCTTCCAGTACTAGGACTGCGTACGGCGGCAAATAAGGAGCAAATGAAGACGTACAATATGCGGTAACTGTAAATATGAAGACATAACGCTCGCAGCCGCCCTACCTGGAAAGATAAAAAGTAAAGAGGAAGAAGGATGGGAACAGATGCTGCTGCTGGATGGATCCCACCTGTTTTCTGATACAGTGTAATTAAGTATAAAAGCCTTCTCCGAGCGGCGAGATTAATGTCTCCCATTGAAAACGCCATGAGATTATATCGTAGAAATCCACGTATTGCCCACACGTGTGATATCACGGCTCAAGCCTCCCTGCTGCAGAGCTGAAATTGCCATTTAACTCATAAGTCCTTTGTTATGCCAATGCCTTAGAGGAAGCTGCAGTCCTATGTCAAATTACTAATGATTTAGTAATAATTAGTAATGTGTATGGTGAGAGGATTTCCTCTGGGACCACATTTATTTAAAGGGGTTGTCCCACGAAAAAATATTCTACTGTTTTCATACCAGCTCCTGGATCTGAATACTTTTGTAATTGCATGTAATTAAAAACGTAGCATAGCCACTGAGCTATTCAATAAAATGTATCTGTATAGCGCCACCTGCTGTTTGTTCTTTTCTTATTTCTTTGTCCGGCTCAATGTGATGGCCGTACATGCTCAGTTTCATCCTTCATCTGCCTGAGCTGTGATTGGGAGATCATGGACACGCCCCCTTAGCTACAACAGAAAAGACACGCCCCTTGAGCTGTATGAAATAAGAGGTTTAACTCCCCCATGGGCCGTATGTATACTTTGCAGGAGTCATAGTAAAAAAAAAACACTGACAGTCACCCTTTAGGGTTCAATGAATAACGCCAGGATTTATAGTACTGAAGCGGCTGTGTCACGAAACGTATTTTACATACTTCAATCCAGCTCCTGGATCTGAACACTTTTGTAATTGCATGTAATTAAAAACGTAGCATAGCCACTGAGCTATTCAATAAAATGTATCTGTATAGCACCTCCTACTGTTTGTTCTTTTCCTTAGTTTTTGTCCTCCTCACTGAGCTGGTCGCACACGCTCAGTTTAAATTTTCAACTGCCACCAGCCATATGTTCTGATAGAAGCTGTGGCAGTTACAGGGAGAGAGCTGCAGCAGAAAGGACACGCCCCATGCGCTGCCAAGCTGAAGATAATCTAGCTGAGCATTTGGACAGTGAATGGGGGTATCTCTGGGCCCTTGTGGGTTACAGGGCTGGCTCTAGCTTTGTTAGAAAGGTATTGGCATGTCCTATATGATGTCTGATTTTACTTTTCAATCATGGCCTAACCCCTTTAAATTAAAATCTCCACACGTACAGCAAAAATCAAGAGGCAGAGCTACATGTGTAAGTATAGGATTAAGATGACAGTGACCAGCCCACAAAGTATCCACAATCTTTCACTTTTTAGCCTGAGCTGCCCATAGGCGCAGGCCTCATGTGCCTCACCAGCAATCTTGACTTGGTCAGATTACAATGTTAGCACTGCTGCATCGGCTCATGTAGAACGGGAGATCGTAGGCAATGTGCTCTTGTAAATGTCAATGGTCAATAATTCAAGGAGACATAATACAGAACAAACAACTTGAAATACTTTTACACCACTGTGAAAAATGATTTTAAGGTAATAAATGCAGCACTTTGGATTCTATTAGAGCGGCGCTTTCCTTTTTTCAGCACTAAATAGCTTATTGATCTATTTAAACATTCATTTTTATTGCTCATATACAGCAGTTATCAGAGCCCTGAGTGGGGACTGAAGTTCATCTGTCAGAAGCCGTAACCGCTCTAACAGGGTAATGGCGGAGGAATGGAAAACGGCAGCGGCGGCGCTCATCTCTGCATAAAACCGACATACGTGGTGCTAGAGAGCGGCAGGACAGAACAAGCTTTCACCTTATGTGTCTGGTCGGCTTAAAGGGAGTGAGCGAGAGGCGTCACCCAGAGCAGAGGGGAAGGGTTAGAGCCCAGGACACGTCACAGTAAGGGAACGCCCAGCGGACACTTTGCATTGCAGCGCAAGGCCGAGTAAAAACTGTTTTTCATTTCGCACACGAGTGGCTATGAGACTTCCAAAGATAGCAGAGCTCAGCAGTTTATGGAAGTCTCACGGTGGTTGCTGTGCATGTATGGCTTTCTCTCCATTCATAGAAGGGCCCTATAGGTGGGAGCCGCACGTATCAGACATTTACGGCATTCAGGCCATTTTACTCCCTGGAAAAAGACTCGTGCGTATTTTTAGGCATGGTCTTTTTCTTGTTAGGTGCGCTGTATCAGAAGCTGCCAGGTCCGCCACATATGAAGCCCCGCCCCTCTCCTGAGAAGCCCCGCCCCTCACAGATATCTCTCTCACCAGGAGCAGCTCCAGAGTCTAGAGTGGACTAAACACTACATTATGGTTACAGGACCTGTGGTGATGTCACTGTCATGTGATCAGCCATGTGTGTGGGAGGAGTTAGGGGAACAGGCTGTGCTGGTGGAGAATGCAGAGGTACTTTATGTGGTAGAGCTGTGTATGTAATATGTATATAGTGTCAGGTGGGCGCTGTGTATGGCAGCATCAGGTGGACCCTGTGTATGGCAGCATCAGGTGGGCGCTGTGTATGGCAGTATCAGGGGGGCGCTGTGTATAGCAGCGGCAGGTGGGCCCTGTGTATGGCAGCGTCAGGTGGGCGCTGTGTATGGCAGTGTCAGGTGGGCGCTGTGTATGTCAGTGTCAGGTGGACCCTGTGTATGGCAGCATCAGGTGGGCGCTGTGTATGGCAGTATCAGGGGGGCGCTGTGTATAGCAGCGGCAGGTGGGCCCTGTGTATGGCAGCGTCAGGTGGGCGCTGTGTATGGCAGTGTCAGGTGGGCGCTGTGTATGTCAGTGTCAGGTGGGCGCTGTGTATGGCAGCATCAGGGGGGAGCAGTGTATGGCAGCATCAGGGGGGCGCAGTGTATGGCAGCGTCAGGTGGGCGCTGTGTATAGCAGCGTCAGGTGGGCGCAGTGTATGGCAGCGTCAGGTGGGCGCTGTGTATGTCAGCATCAGGTGGGCGCTGTGTATGGCAGCGTCAGGTGAGCGCTGTGTATAGCAGCGTCAGTTGGACTCTCTGTATGGCAGCATCAGGTAGGCACAGTGTATGGCAGCATCAGGTGGGCGCTGTTTATGGCAGCGTCCGGTGGGCACAGTGTATGGCAGCATCAGGTGGGCGCTGTGTATGGCAGCGTCAGGTGGGCGCAGTGTATGGCAGCATCAGGTGGGCACAGTGTATGGCAGCGTCAGGTGGGCGCAGTGTATGGCAGCATCAGGTGGGCACAGTGTATGGCAGCGTCAGGTGGGCGCAGTGTATGGCAGCATCAAGTGGGCGTTATGTATGGCAGCGTCAGGTGGGCGCTGTGTATGGCAGCGTCAGGTGGGCACAGTGTATGGCAGCGTCAGGTGGGCGCTGTGTATGGCAGCGTCAGGGGCGCAGTGTATGGCAGCATCAGGTGGGCGCTGTGTATGGCAGCATCAGGTGGGCGCTGTGTATGGCAGCGTCAGGGGGGCGCAGTGTATGGCAGCATCAGGTGGGCGCTGTGTATGGCAGCATCAGGTGGGCGCTGTGTATGGCAGCGTCAGGGGGGCGCAGTGTATGGCAGCATCAGGGGGGCGCAGTGTATGGCAGCATCAGGTGGGCGCTGTGTATGGCAGCGTCAGGTGGGCACAGTGTATGGCAGCGTCAGGGGGGCGCAGTGTATGGCAGCATCAGGTGGGCGCTGTGTATGGCAGCATCAGGTGGGCGCTGTGTATGGCAGCAGTGGTCTTATGTTTAGTGTATGATGTTGGATAAATGTAAAATTGTCTACATTTATTTCTGCACAGGAGACTAGCAATGGTTTCCCGGCAGATATCAGTCTCATAATGTTATGTGGGCCTATGCATTATATATGTGAATTACAGCAAAATTCCTACTCCTCTGGAAAATATGTAGTGCGACCTCTGGTCTACATATTAATCAGCAGCGGCAGACAGACCCCGATTTCTGCTGGCCATCGCCGCTGCCTGCCGCTTCAATAGAGAGAACAGAAGGTGGTGGGATGAACTTGATCATCTCGCTGCTTAACTTGCCCTGCAGTGATGCTGGCGTCTGGCGCTACCATCTTTCAGTGGGCGGCAGGACCCGTCTCTTGATACATGTGGTGCAGTGCCTGCGCTTCCTTCTCACTCCCTGCGTCCTCGCAGAGCCCTGCCGTCTGCCTATATTCTAGAGTCTGCAGAGCGCGGCGGCGGTGTACAGACGTGCTGGTGGGGCTGCTGTGTCCCCCATGAAACAGAAGCTGCCTGTGACTCAGGGGTGGACATCACAGGCTGCGGCTAGTCGCCCAAGACAGGATAAAATATTACTAAATCTATAGTTTAATAAAAATATAATTTCACATTTTACTGCATTCCCCTCTGGAAATTACAACTCCTAGCATTCCCTGTGAGATGAAAACCTTCAGGACCTGCTGGGAGTTGTAGTTTTCCTGCAACATGCTGTAATTTTTATCACAATTATGATTGCATGCTGCAAAAATTTGAGTAAACATTGCTAAAAAAGTCATACACACTCCAACATACGGTATCAATATCGTACAGATCGGCCCCTCAAAAAATGAGTCCTCACAGCTCTGTAAACGTAAATGTAAAAAAATACAGTATTTTTTGTTTCATTTTGTGCTTTAGTGGTTTATTAGTTTTTTTAGTATTAACCTGTAGGATACCGAGGTTTCAAGTACGCAGCTTTCCCATAATAAAGTCATATAAAATTATAAATAACAGAAAAAATGAAAAACAGACATATATTATGTATCGCTGCGTCTGTAATGACCTGCTCTATAAAAATATGACACGATCTATTCACTCAAGTGAATGCCATAAAAGAAAAAAACTAAATAAAAAAAATGCCAAAACAAAGTCTAATGCCAAACAATCTAAAAATTGTATGTACTCCCAAATGGTACCAATCAAACTGTCCCCTCATCCTGCAAAAAACAAGCTCCTACATAAGACAATCGCCCAAAAAAAAAAAATATGGCTTTCAGAAAATGGTAACACAAAGGTATTTTTCACTAATCGTAAAGGGATTGTCTTATCTCAGACAAAGGGGGCAAAAGGATTGTCTTATAGATGTGGGTTCAACCTATATCAGTAACGGAGCCCCTCAAGGAGGTGGCTGGAGGACTCTGGTCCGGCCACCATCAAGCGGTTTCCCCATAGAAGTGAATGGGAGGGCACCGTGCATGACCGGCAACCGCTCCCATTCACTTCCATGGGCCCAACGGAAATAACCGAGCCAGTGCATTGCTAATTGTAGAAAACAAATGGAGGGCGGCTGCGTATGCGCAGCGCGCCCTCCACCACTTTCACGGCTGTGTGACCCGAACCTATAAGACAATGGGGGCTTGTCTTAGCAATATGCCAGTCATGAGTAAGAACTATTTTTATCTGTTCAAAACGCGTTGACTGTAATTGGATATGTGAAGATACTTGTTATTGCCATTGCATTATCCATCACTGGAAATAAAGAAATCATCACTTTTTGCGGACTGCAAAATACATACGGTCGTGTGCATGAGCCCTAAGTTTGAATTTTATTTACTTTCTTTTTTTCGGGGACAGATGGCTTGCTGTGAGCTTTTTGGATGCATTAGTGGCCGCCAAACTAGGTGACAGGTTTCCTTTAATACAAAACTGTGGCTCGAACTTCGGCCACAGAATCAGCAGCACTTTCTTGCAGCAAAAAAAACCTCAATTATACAAAGCGAACAAACCCTAATCGGTTCCTCAGTAGCGAAGACCAAGTGCAGAAGTAGCAGAGCTGAATTTGTCTTTAAGCTCTACACTTCTGTTCATTGACCAAGGCTACTTTCACATTAGCGGCAGCCTTCTCCGGCAGGCTCTTCTGGCTGGGGAACAGCCTGCCGGATCCATGCTGCTGCTAGTGCACCATGCTGCCGGAAGTCCGCATGGCAAACATGCTAAGACAACGACATGTTGTAGTTTTAATCCGTCGCCTCTCGTCATATTTGCCGTGCTGGGGCCGGACCTCCGGACCGTCGCCAATATAGTCAATGGGAGCGGACCTCCAGTGGCAAGGTGCACTAGTGGCAGCAAGGATCCGGAACAGCCTGCCAGAGAAGGCTGCCGCTAGTGTGAAAGTACCCTAATTCTGTCTCAGGTTTAACCACTGGTAAGTTATGTAGCTGGCCAGTTAAGACCTGTCCTAGGTTGCTAATATGCCTTATATGTTTATACAGCTAGACCTGCTAATAACCATTAAGACAGTATGTTTATATGTGTAAAAGAAGAGTTATTTACTGTGGATGTCATGTAACAGTTATAGATTGTGTTAATAGAAGCAGAAAAGACAATATGCCTTTAAGATTCATTATATGAATGTAAGGTAATCTCAATGACACAGCAGAATTAATAGAAAGCATAAAGTTAAACTGTTGTTACTGCCCAGGAGTCTTAACCAATCAAAGCCAGCCTCACACTGAAGCAGGAGTATTGGCCAATCACAGCCAGCCTCACACTAAGCCTGTCTGGAAAATTCCCTAGCAGGAGCTGCTAGAATTCATTACACCAGAGGAGAGAAGCTGAACAGAAATTCACTCCACTGAGAGTTCAGTTTTATGGAAGCAAATAGGCCAAAATAGGTATTGAATACAGTTATAGATGTTCCGTTTGTTAATGTAGTGATTAGAACTGTATGCTGAACTAGTTATATGTGTTTACTTGCAGTTCCACCAAATGAACAGTATGCAATAAGCAAATGAATAGACCAAATAGCAATCTCCAAATTGCAAATTGCGACCAAACTACGTACAGTCTGCGAACTGCTCATACTAGATAATATAGAGCAAGTAAAATAATTGGTTAAGCCTCAGATATACCTCTCAGAGAGATCATAAAGTGCTTAAATAACTTAAAGTGAAAGTACAGGTACTGAAGAGAGAAATATATCCACCATTTTATGTTGAATGACAAGATTGAACAGTTAAACCGCTATTTTGTGATACTTTATTCCACAAGTGTTTTGTACATGGACTGTCTGCTGAGAATGCTAAGTAAATGCTAAGTAAAAAGTAAATGCTAAGTAAAAAGGGCAATGGAGGGTTAAAAATAATAAAAAAACAAACTCACCTACTCCATTTGATCTACTCCTTCAGTGATGTCACTGGGTCACATGGTCCAATCACCTGCTGCCATGGAGCAGCTTAACCCTTGCTTTGTTACTGGAAAAATGGATTAAAATTTGCAAATAAACTGCTGTTTTGGGACCGCTTTTATATTTTGTTATTTACATAGTTGATCTGACAGGTTAGATCGAGTGCTATTTCTATAGAGCAGGTTGTTACGGACGCGACAATACCAAATATGACTACTTTTTGGGGGTTTTTGTTTCAGTTTTTCTTAACAAAGAACTTTTGAAAAAATGATTTTTTTAGTGTCTCCACATTCTGAAAGCCATACTTTTTTTTTATTTTTGGGGCGACTGTCTTATGTAATGGCTCATTTTTTTGGGGATGAGATGACGGTTTTATTGGCACTATCTTAGGTTGCTTGCTATTACACTTTTTGTGATGTAAGTTGCAAAAAATGGCTTTTAATACTGTATTTATATTTTTTTTTTTCAGTGTTCACCTGAGGGGTTAGGTCATGTGTTAGTTTTATAGAGCAGGTTGTTACGGACGTGGCAATACCTAATATGTATACATTATTTATTTATTTAAGTTTTACACAATAATATCATTTTTGAAAAAAAAAATCATGTTTTAATGTATCTCATAGTCTGAGAGCCATATTTTTTAATTTTTTGGGGCGATTGTCCTATGTGGGGTATCATTTTTTGCGGGATGAGATTTACGGTATTTACCTGAGTGATATTTTTATAGAGCAGTTTTTTACTGACGCGGTGATACATAATATGTATACTGTTTTTTTATTTATTTACTTTAACACAATAACAGCATTTTAGAAAAAAAAAATGTTTTAGGCCCCTTTCACACGGGTGAGTTTTCCGCGCGGGTGCAATGCGTGAGGAGGACGCATTGCACCCGCACTGAATCCGGACCCATTCATTTCTATGGGGCTGTGCACATGAGCGGTGATTTTCACGCATTACTTCTGCGTTGCGTGAAAATCGCAGCATGTTCTATATTCTGCGTTTTTCACGCAACGCAGGCCCCATAGAAGTGAATGGGGATGCGGGAAAATCGCAAGCATCCGCAACCAAGTGCGGATGCGTTGTGATTTTCCCGCATTGTTGCTTAGCAACGGGACCCAATCTCTATTATTTCCCCTTATAACATGGTTATAAGGGGAAATAATAGCATTCTTAATAAAGAATGCATTGTTAAATGATGAGGAAGGGGTTAAAAATAATAAAAGTTAACTTTCCTTAGCCACTTGATCGCGTAGTCGCGATCTGTCCTCTCTTTCCCTGCAGCATCTATGATCTAAAGGACCTGTGATGATGTCACAGCATCACATGGTCCAATCACCTGCTCCATCACTATGGTGATGGAGCATGTGATTGGTCCATGTGACCATGTGACATCATCCAAGGTCCTTAAACACTATCCTCAGGCTATGGATAGTGGTTGAGGACCTTGGATGATGTCACATGGTCACATGGACCAATCACATGCTCCATCACCATAGTGATGGAGCATGTGATTGGGCCATGTGATGCTGTGACATCATCACAGGTCCTTTACATCTTTCAAGCTAACGGAGAGGAGGCCGGGCTTCGCGATCAAATGGAACAGGTAAGTAATTATTAGTTTATTATTTTAACTCATTCTGCGAATCTGCACCAGTTTAAACATTAGGGAGATGGCCAAGGGTATTATTTTACATTATAACTATGTTATAATGTGAAATAATACCAGCGGGACAATTTCTGACCCAAACATGCACTTCTGTGAAGAAGTGCAGGTTCGGGTCTGGGTACCAAAAGTGCCGATTTTTCTCCCGCGCGTGCAAAACGCATGACAGCGCTTTGCACTCGCAGGGAAAAATCGCGGCGATTCCCGCAACGCACCCGCACTGTTTGACGGAGTGCACCCGCAACGCCCGTCTGAAAGAGGCCTTAGTGTCTCCATAGTCTGAGAGCCATATTTTTTATTTTTTGGGGCGATTGTCTTATGTAGGGGCTAATTTTTTGCGGGATGAGATGGCGGTTTGATTTGTACTATTTTGGGACGTATACGCCTTTTTGTTTGCTTGGTATTACACTTTTTGTGATCTAAGTTGACAAAAAATGGCTTTTTTTACACCATTTTTTTTGTTTTGTTTTTACGGTATTTACTTGAGGGGTTAGGTCATGTGATATTTTTATAGAGCAGGTTTTTTTGGATGTGGCGATACCTAATATGTGTAGTGTATTTTATTTATTTAATTTTTATTCAGTGATATGTTTTTTTTTATTTTTTCCTTTTTTTTACATTTTTTTGACCCAGACCCACTTGGTTATTGAAGATCCAGTGGGTCTGATGTCTGTATAATACATTACAGTACACTATATAGTGTACTGTACTGTATTATTAACTTTACACTTAGTCTGATCAGACTTCTGCTTTTAGGGGCTGCAAGGGCACAGCAGCCCCTGATGGGAGAGGACCGCGTTATGGAAGGGGTTAAATGGCTGTCATCTGTACAAGCACAGATACCAGCTGTTTTTAGCAGAGTTTCAGCCACTGGCCACCAACAACATTAGAGAGGAGGCGGGCGGGGATCGGGTTCCCACCCGCCGCACCACCTCCCGCACTGCCCACACCGCCCGCAACTTTAACACTTGGGGCATTTTTTCAGTCTCTGATCCACGCGGTCACAGACCGCGGGGATCAGAGATCGCAGAAAGCGCTGCAAACCGCAGGTCTGAATTGACCTGCGGTTTGCAGCGATCACCGATAAGGGGGGTCACAGGACCCCCCCAGGCATTGGGCTAAGGTACCTGCTGAGTGATTTTTGCAGGTACCTTGTTCCGATCACAGCCGGCTGAGCAGCAGTGATCGGAAGTAGTCAGGATGTACAGGTACGCCCTGGGTCCTTAAGTACCAGGACGCCAGGGCGCTACATGACTCAAAATGTAGCGGAACGGAAATACAGAAACGGAATGCATACGGAGCACATTCTGTTTTTTTTTGCAGACCCGTTGAAATTAATGGTTCCATATACAGACGGTATACTGAACGCAAAAAACGGCCCGTATACGGAACGCAAAAAATGTTCGTGTGAACGAGCCCTTATAGACAGTGTGGTTAGACAAGAAAAGTCAGAGATTCCAAAATTCTTCTAATGCCACAGCGCATAAGGCACTTCATTGTGCTGCGCCTGCCACAAGTTATGTTAAGTTTATTAACGTACTCAACTCTGTTACATTGTTCCTTTTTCAATGAGCAGACAACAGGGAAAATCCCTTTAAAATCTAGCAGAATTTCCCAGAGACACTGCCAAGATCATTAAAAAAACATCCCCTTCCTGTGCCAGCCCACCATGCGTATTCTGTACACCAGTGGTTCCTAAGCACCAAACTAATGAATGTAATAAAACGTTTTTATTGTCATTTTAGCTGCGATCTAAGGCTTGATTAAAACCGACTTGACCACTGTAAGTCTTCATTATTTGCATTTGTTGCTTACTTACAAGGCATTTTATTAGCTTCGCTTATTAATGGTATTTTCTATAAGCAATGTGTATGCAGAATGGCAGAAATGCACATGAACTGCTCAGAACCTGTTCATAGAAAGCTCATAGAATACAGTGAGTGAGACTTCTCTGTCCAGGGTTTGCTTTATAGTATAGATTGGAACGTGGATTTTATCTCCACCATAGTCATCGTGTGACCACAGGGACATCTGTATTTTGAAAAAGACTCTTTCTTTGGGTACTGTAAACCAAGTAGGGATTGTGCCGATGGAAACGGTCTTTTTCAAAGATTGCACCAATAACACTAAATTAGTAGGTATAATTGTGCCCACTACCCAGACTTTAATATCAGGTGCCTATGAAGGTGCGCCACTTACTTCACCTACTTACTTCACAAATATATAACATGTCCAGGGGTCCATAGAGCCTGCAGGGAAATTTCCTGCTGGGCCGAAGCCCAAGGGTTTGCCCAAGCCCTCCTCGCAGCCGTTGTGAAGGTACATAACGATCTAATCCTCTCAACATTAATGAATGCTAGGAGCACCTGACCAGATTTCCTCCTGAATTCAAACCCAACCCCTCACTTTTAATGGAGTCGAGTTGCTGCATTTGACTGCATCGTTCACACTCATGGAGTTTGAATAGAGCTTCTTTACTCAAACTTATCGCTTCTGATCTGACCTCAGAAGACCAAGGACCCTATTCGAGCAATCACTGGAGGCTTCTCTAACCTCCAGTGGTCAACCTGAGCACCTGGTCAAATGAATGAGAGACTATTTCATGCACAGTCATGTTGGGTCTGCCTCAGTGAGCGCCCTTCTTTCCATTTAATAGTATCACATAGAGAGGGTCTCAAGTAGGGAACCTCTCTCTATGATATCCAGATGAAAAGTGCCCTAATAGGACAATTCTTTAAAAGCACGGTACTATATAGTATTATAAAGCATACCAATCAAACAATTTACTGTTATCCCTGGTATTGCAATGGGAAGCTCATAAAAGCATATTGTTCATGGTAATGGAAATATTAAGAGGAAAACCCAAGACACTTTGCTTTCTTGAAGTGTCTTCATATTAGAGTAGGAGCTTCTGAGACCTTGCCGCAGAGCAGAAGTGTGATTTAATAGATGCATAATTAGTGTAGTTACCCCAAAGAGAACTCGCCTGTCCACCCAAAATATAGAGAGAGACCTTTGTTAAGATGAATCAGGCGTGGATCAGCCAGGATCTCCACCCACCAATGCCTGATGCATCAGATTAGATCATCCATGCTGCCTCACCCAAACCTTGACAAAAGAGACCAGTTTCTTCTGGCTACCTTCCTCAACTACTGTTCTAATGCTGCCACCCGCCTGATGCCACACATCTGATGCCAAGTGCTCCTTCTTACACCCACCATCGTCAGCGGGTATTGTTAGTGCCACCCACCTCCCCATTCTGTCACCGAGTCACTCTGTGGTCTCCTGATGCTGCTGCCACCTCCACACTATGTCACCTTGCCACTCTGTGGTCTCCTGATGCTGCGGCCACTTCCACACTATGTCATTGGGCCACTCTGTGGACTTCTCATACTGTTCCCACCCTCCCCACTTCATGACTAGGCCACTATTTCGCCTTTTTGGCCTGGTTGACATCATCATTTATTTGACGCTTCTTCTGATCTGAAGAAAAGAGACCAACACTCGCTTTTAGATAATCTTGCTGTGATTTATTGTCACATTGCAGTGATGCGTTTCGGCATACAATCTTCCTTTGTCAAACTGACAAAGGCAAATTGTATGCCGAAACGTGTCACTGGAATGTGACAATAAATCACAGCAAGATTATATAAAAGAGAGTGCCGATCTCTTTTCTTCTTATCTTTATGGGACGCCTGCCCTGAGACACGCTCATCGCTGCTCTACTTCACCACAGTGCCAATCGACACATTGTATCACCCTTCTTCTGATCTGTCAGAAGGAAGGAAAAATGAGACACACAACGGATCCTGGCTGTGTAGCAGCTGTAAGGCCTGTATGGTCCCAAGAATTGGCTTATGATTTGGTCGACAAAAGCAGGAATGGGTACAAAACACAGAAGACATGCAAATATTTCATTCACGTGTCAACTCTGTTTTGGATCCACTCCTGTCTTTTTTTTGGCATTAGCAATACTGATGGATTATTCGTAAATAAATAAAATCAGTAGCGCTCCACTATTGTCTCGTCTCCTATTTGCAGCGGCATAAAAACAGGGCTGTCACCCCCTCTGTTTGTAGGAAAAAAGAACTCAGATATACTGTAATGCCGCGCTCTAGCCGCGCGATAGCTGGTCGGTGCGGGCTACTTTCCTCCTTGGTTTCTGGTCTCTGCAGGGTGTGGGAGTGGGCTTGTTATGCGGTCGGCGACAGCGGTAGCAGGAGCACGGTCCTCTAGTCGGGCGTGTCTTAGTGGCGCGACCCAGACACGCCGACTAGAGAGACCGTGCTCCTGCTACCGCTGTCGCCGAACGCATAACAAAGCTATCGGTGAGTGCATTGCCATATAGATATGTGGTAACCAGCGGTACAACACTACACTTCAGTGGCTTATAACGGACGGGATCAAAATATATTCTATCCACTGTTAGAGCGCGGCATTACAGTATATCTGAGTACTGATGGATTATTAAGGCAGATGCTCCACAGACAGGATCCATTTTTTTGTGGGCTATTGTTCTGACGGATCAGAGGAAGGGCAAAATAATCAGTGACGTCAACACAGACTTACTGCTGACAACCTCTCCACTCTGTCAGGGGGGGGGGGGGTAATACTAGTATAAATGTTTAATAGAACAGGTTCTGTAGACATCTATGTGGAATCAGCTGACGACGGTGTTTTTTTGACGTGCGCTCTTTCACGCTATAGTAGGATCTTGGGCCTCTGCAATTTTCTTTATAGCTGATGCTAACATCGACCTGTAAGGCTGAGTTCACACTTGAGTTATTTGGTCAGTTTTGGCCCCATAACTGCCCAAATAAGTGAAGTGTGCAGTGATTCTAAAGAGACACCTGTCATCTGCGTGTCGTACTGACTCACAGTATTGTTTCACTACCACAGCAGACTCCGTATGCGTTTTGCTGAAAGGCACAGTGTTCTACACCACTATACAGGCACAAGTTAATTTGGATCGAATCGAATCATTTCGGAAAATTCGGCGAACCGACTGAATTAAATTTTTGAGAAATTTGCTCATCTCTAGTCATGAACAGCGCAGCCAAGTAGCACGCAGCTGCATTTCATTTAACTAATAAAGACTGTACTGTATAGTCAATCTGCATTATTAATGGCCGTACGACATCTTCAATATCGCTACCCGGCAGCAACCCGACAGGCTCACGACAGTGCCATGTGGTCTTACCCTAAGTGGGTAGGGTCCATTCACTGGTGGGTCTGGTCCATTCCCCAAATTTATCAACTACAAAATTGGTAAGTGTGCCATAGTAACAGGAAGACGTCATGGTCTCTACTGGTTCCCACTCTCTCTAGGCCCCATAGATCTGTCTCTATGGTACGAACTCATTCAATTTCTTAACAATGCTAACAATCCTTATTCTGGTGTTTCTCTCATTCTATCCACTACTCTTAGGACATAATCACTCCTTGCCTGTCACCTCTTTGATTCATGCCCATCACAGGAGGCAATTGACCTGTCCATATTAGCAGCAGAACAGCAGTAGCCAGTAACAGAACAGGTCTGCGCCAAGGTTTTCCTGGAATAAAAGGTTATAATGTCCTAGGCTATAAGAAATGTATAGTCTGAAAAGAACATTTTCACTCAATCAATCAATAGCGGAGAGTGGTGACAATAGACTGTCCGGCATTAATCTTCAGCATCATCATTCACAGAGGACAGCTGTCTGTCTTCAACTAGATCACAAGCCAAGTTTGGAAATAATGTAATACAGTAGAGCAGCTGCAGTGCGTACTCTTCTGTCTAGCATCACCAAACAACAGCATGAGGGTGTACTGGGATATACTGGTGGCATATAATATAAACATAGTGGTTACTGGGGCATAACTGAGCATGATGTCAATTTTGAAGATAATAAGCAAATGACAGAGAATGATACACTCGCTAATTATCTTGGAGACTTGAATGGCTTGGCAACTCATGTTCTCCACCTGTAGTGTATAGAGAATAGAGTGGACCCCATAACAAAGATCAAACTGGGGCCCACCTTATGGTATTGGACTTTGTCATCAAGTACAGAAGGGTCTGGTTTTTGTTTCCCTTTTTCACTCCCTTTCTCCCAGAAAAACCGTGAAAGATGACATGTCTGTTTCTGTGACCTTTGGTACAACTCCTTACCTCAGAGAGACTCTTCTACAAGTTCTTCCAACCTATTGTAAAAACATATTGGGTGGAGAGAATAGCACATTGCACCATCGGTCAGTTCTCTCAAATTTGTTTTCTCACGTTCGTTGGACCAAGGATCTACAAATTGTTACCCTACCCATGGTCACGGGGGATGTGGCCAGAGCTTGGTGCAGTCTCTCCTGTGGGATCCATATCAATACTAGTGATACTGCCTTTGTGGTACGTACATTTTTGGTTGCTAACACAGCTAGATGAAGACCTTTTGGAAAAACATTGGCCAAAATATTTTGTTCTGCTACAGCCCCTATGGAAGCCATACACATAGGAGCAAAAACTGCCAAATCCAATGGTTTTGTACTGTAGGCCGTACTTCTTCAGGATCAATTGGTCAAATGCTCATTTGGCTAACAGCTGTTCCTTCTGACTCCTCCAAACCCATTCACAGTCAGTTCTGCCTAGGATGTGTTCACCCTGGGGCAATAAACGGCTGCTAGACAACTAATGACAAATGTTGAAATTCAACATGCCTTTCTTCCAAGTGAAGACTGTTGAGAGAGAGACACTGCCCACCCCAAAACATACTGTATTGCATAGTTGTCCGACCCTGCCGAAATCCACAAGTTCAGGTGGCCTTGCTTTAATAGATATGTCCATTTTGTTTCTCCTACATTCCAGCTTTCTTGGTCTCCAGCATGGGTAATAGATGATTGGTACTTGAAGCAATTGCAGAACTAGATTAGTGTTGATCACGAATATTCGAATTGTGAATTTTAATCGCGAATATCGGCACTTTGAGAATTCGTGATTATTTAGAATATCTCAAAATATATTTGTAATCGCGAATATTTGTGTTTTTTTTAATACCAGTCTATGCGAATTTCAATGCAAATTTTCGCAATCAAGAAAATAATGCCTGAAGATCAGGAATTTGCGAATTCGCAAAAAAATAGGGAATATTCGCCAAAATATTTGCGAAATATAGCAAATTCGAATATTGCCCCTGCCGCTCATCAGTAAACTAGTTGTGTCCTTCTTTTCCTTTCCTCTTGGCTTGCAAAAACAAGATTGTTACATTATCCTGTCTAGTGTTGTGAGGATGATGGTCTCCCAGCACTCATCTTGAGATATCTTGAGACAAAGGAGAAGGTAAGGAAGCGCACATTGCATGCTTGCAATCACCCTGCTTCCTAGATACCCCAAAGACATACATGTACAGAGTAAATCAGCATGGTTCTGCTCTATCTGAAAGAATCAATCCATATTTTAGTTCTTGCATTCTATTCATGAGATCCAGGAGAAACAGAATATATAAAACTACAGTATATTGTAAAGTCCAACCCAGGATGAGAGGGTTTGACATTGCTGGATTTCTAGGATTGTGGAGGACAAAAACAGTGAAATGAACTAGTAACTAGAATTTTCTTTCATTATGCCTTCAGTTTAAAGGGGTTTCATCAGGAAACATTCTACATTTTACAAACCAGCTCCTGGATCTGAATACTTTAGTAATTGCATGTAATTAAATATTCAGTATAGCCACTGAGCTAATCAATAAAATATATCTGTATAGCGCCACCTGCTGTTTGTTATTTTCCTTATTTTCTGTCCGTCTCACTGAGCTGGTCGAACATGCTCAGTTGAAATCTTCAGCTGCCATCAGCCATATGTTCTGTTAGAAGCTGTGGAGGTTACAGGAGAGAGATGCAGCAGAAAGGACACACCTCATGAGCTGTCAGGCTGAAGAGAATCTAGCAGAGCAATTGGAGCAGTGTTCTAGATTGTCATGTCCTATATGATGTCTGATTTAGATTTTTTGCAACAGTCATAATAAAACCCCTTTAAGGGGGTCTCCATGTTTCTCCCTCTGTCTTCTTAATACAAGGACTACATCCTTCATTTCATGATGATGCGGTAATATACTATCGTTTTACGAACCTGCAAAACCTGCAATTTACCAGAGAAAGGGCACTATGTGGAGACAATATAATTACTGGGGGGATTTCTACCGTCATTGCAAATACTGGGCTTTAATTCCGGTCGCGTAGAATTTTATTTTAGAGAACATGAAGCAAAGAAGGAGGAATTCTATTCCGAAGCCTCTGCCAACTACACGGCCGCGGCACCAGATACAACTGCAAGCTCTCAACATGGCACCCATGCCCAATGCCTCAGGATACAAAGGCCTTCACATCCATAAGGTGCAGACTGAATCCCGTCCAGCTCTCCCATAATCCTCTCCTTTCTAAAAGCAGCAATTGGCAAGCGGGAACTCTCTGGTTATTCATTAAATTCCCCTAAATTTGAAGATTTTCTTCGTTATGAAGTGGCTGGGCGAGCCAGCCGTAATCTCATTAAAAAGCTGAGCAGGGTGGCTATAATTCAGTTGGCTGTTCCCATTGCATCCCCTGTCATACTGACCTACATGACCTGGACTGTCTTCAGCTATGCGGCTGATATCTTACACAAATTCCAGTAAGCCATTAAAGAAAATCTCACTCGCATATATTACGGGCTGGAAGCCGTAGGCAGCCGTCACTTCCTTGGCACGCAGGCATGCTGGGGCGGCATAAGGGTGCTTTAGCGGTATGCTGCGGTTGGTATTGGAGCTGCCAAGTTAAAGATGTAATTCATTTTGGACCCTGCAGAGTGAAGGAGCGTTTGGATAGCAGCAAGAAGTACGAAAATTACAAATCGGAAATAGCGCGACACAGTGAGCGCCAAGCAACAGACACATATGCTATATCTCGGTACACTAAGTAACGGGAATCGAGGTTATAAATATAGCATGGTAGGATTTTTCAGATGCAGTCGAGTTGAGTTTACTGTAGGACAACTCAGTATGATCATTTTGAAACGGATGGCCTGTCTGATCGGTGGGGGTCCGACTCTCGAGACCCCCACCTTCCAGCTGTGTGAACAGGCCAAGGCGTTCCAACCAAGCACAGTGCCATACATTGTATAGTGGCTGTGCTTGGTATTACAGGTCATCCCCATTCACTGGAATGGGACTGAGCTGCACCTAGGACACGTAACCGATGAATGTGACGTCACTGGCCAAGCAATGGGCTGCAGCACGTAAAGGGGTATTCCGGTTAGATAGTTATCTCCTATCCACAGCGGTAGTTCCCCCGCCGATCACAAGAACAGAGGTCCCTGTACTCCCTGCAGCTCCCCTGAAATAAACAGAGCAGCCGGTCCCACATGCGCGTGGCTACGCCATTCATTTCTTTATCCGAATACAGCACTCGGCTGTTCCCGGAATTCTCATAGAAATGAATGGAGTGGCCACATGCATTTCAGGGGGGCTGCAGGGGGTACATGGCCCCCATTCTCCTAAACAGTGGAGGTTCCAGTGGTAGGACCCCCACCTATATCATAGTTATCCCCTATCTTGTGGATAACTTAATCTAACTAGAATACCCCTTTAAGGGAGCACCGAGGCCTCTTCAAACAGCTAATCAGTAGCGGTGTTGGGAGTCGGACCCCATTGATCAGATGTTGATGACTTATCCTGAGGATGGATCCATGCATGCCCTGTCTTGCAACTTATTAAAAGAGCACTTGTCAGCAGGACCAACATTATTAAAGCAGACAGGGTTGATCCTGTTGATTAATGTTATGGCTGGTTGGTGCGCACTGTATAGGTAACAATAATAGGGAATTTAGACGGTAAGCGATTGAAGCGCTGCGGAATATGTTGGCGCTATATAAATAAGTA
Source organism: Bufotes viridis (assembly GCA_033119425.1). Taxonomy (NCBI): domain Eukaryota; kingdom Metazoa; phylum Chordata; class Amphibia; order Anura; family Bufonidae; genus Bufotes; species Bufotes viridis. Next base: position 60,273,181 of record CM065590.1, read on the forward strand.
ATACATTTTTTTTAAAAATACAGAAAGTTAATGTATAATGAAAAAAGTGATGCAGTTTATGCAAAACTCTACCTTGCATCTCCATATCTCACCAATTTCAAGTTCTCTGCTTGTTGCCAGTGAATGGAAACAATATTAATGATATCCAGAGATGTCATCCGTCTTGATCATGTCCAGCTATAACAAATGCAGGACCCTCTCTTGTAACGAGCATCACATCAGAACAAGAATCGCTGACAGCAAGCAGAGATCTTGAAGATGACATTCATTCTACAATGTGTAAGTAATCTCCCAGGGCGGTGCGAATCATCCATTGGCTGAATCTTGATTTAGGTGGGATTTGGATCTTGAATATTAAAGGATCTGGACGGTTCTCCTTCTGTCTGGCAAGCTCAAAAATTTGGTCAAATGTGTATAAAGCCCTCATTCACACATCAGTGTTTGGTCAGTGATTTCCATCAGTTATTGTGAGCCAAAACCAGGATTGGAGCCTCCACAGACAGAAGAGGTGCAGATCTTTCCCTTATACCTTAGGCTAGGTCTACATGACAACATTTGTCGCAAGACATTATGTCGCATTAATGTCGCGCAACAACTTTTATAATGATAGCCTATGGTGTTGCATTGCGACTGCGACACGACAGTCGCAAAAAAATCAATTCAAAATGGATTTTTCTGCAACTGTCGCGTTGCAGTCGCAGCATGCCACATGTCGCAGTGCGACACCATAGACTACCATTATAAGAATTGTTGCGCGACATTGGTGCGACAAAATGTCGCGCGACAAATGTAGCTGTGTAGTTGTGCCCTATTTGTCGTCGTGTAGTCCTAGCCTATGTTTAGAGCCGCAACTGGTTTTGGCTCAAAATCCCTGATGGAAATCACTGACCAAACACTGACGTGTGAATGAGGCTTAAACTGTCGGCTAAGCAAATGTAGCAGAGCTGAACTGGTCATTAATTATCCAGTTACCATCGGGCAGTCCATTTATGTGAAAGCGCATGAAGAAATCACAATGAACGGCTCAAATTCAGCGGAATAAATGAACAGGCAAATAGGATTAGATGGCAGCCATTGTGATGCTAAACTCTATCAAGCGTATTATCTGTCGCTCTCCGTGTCACGATACGCCAGTCTACCCTCCTACATACGGAGACCGCGCTCTACAATGGGCTCCACAAGGCTCTCCTTATCCTTTTTGGAGAGTTTGCAGCTGTATAAACTGTTTAATTATGAATTAGTTGATCTTAACTTATCGCTGCTCAGCAGAGCTTGGCCAGCCGGCGCGTCCGCTGGTAATTCCCTCTGCCTAGAAACAGGATCTGTCCCCATCTATTTAAAGATGACTGCCAGCCAAAAAAAAGCGTCATTTCATAAGACAACAAACGGCAGGACGTTCATTAAAGAAGAGAGGTCTCCGCTTATTATCAAGTAGGTGAGGAGGTATCGGTTCGGCGTTGTGTTAGAATTCCCTCCAGAACGTCTGCACCGTCTTGCCCCGGTGGAGAACGTCTGGCATCATCTCAAGTCATTACCGTTCCATCAGCTTCCCCTCCCCTGCTGAATTCTTAAACAGACGTTTGCATTATGGGAGATAAAGAGCAGGATTTTCTCTGCTCACAGAGTGTACCGGAGAAATATTACATCCCGCGTCCCCCGTGGTCCATTTATTTATTGTTAAATAGCGCTGAAATTCTATTTAGCCCAACATGTCTGATGGTGGGAGAGAGACAGCGCTGGAATCCCAGCAGCGAGGGAACCCCAGCAGCGGCGGGCTGGCTCGGCACCATCCTCGTGCTTTGATACATTGTTCATACATTGTTGTTTACCTGCTCTCATGGCGAGATTCTCCTTATCATCGTACAAAGGGCGAGCCAGAAAAAAAGAAAAAATCAGGGCTTGGCGATTTTAGAGCAAATGATGACACGATCTGGTAAATCAATCTGGGATAGTTGTTTCTCGGCTCCTAGAATTTAACCCTTATCACTTTCCGAGTCCTCACTTAAAGGGGTTGTCTGACTTCAGCAAATGGCATTTATCATGTAGAGAAAGTTAAAGGGATTGTGTCACCTCAGACATCGCTATGATATGCCCCTATTGTCTGATAGGGGCGGGACCCCCTCCTTTCTCTAAAAGGAAGCCTAAAACAAGGCCGGCAAAGTGGTGGTCAGCGGTGCCAGGTCCAGTCACCACCACCGCGCCTATTTTCGGAATCCCCATAGAAAGTAATGGGAGTGCACCACTCTTGCACGGCCACCGCTCCCATTCATTTCTATGGGGTCAACGGAAATAGCCAAGCCAGTGCTCGGCTATTTTTGCCGGCCCCATAGAAATGAATGGAGGGCAGCAGAGCATGTGTGGTAAGCCCTTCGGGACTTTGCCAGCTCCATTTACAAGATAGGTGCAGGTTCCAGAGGTGGGACCCACACCTATCAGACAATGGGGGCATATCCTAGCGATCCCATCTGCCCTCCCCATCTTAGAATCACTACGGGGGCCTGCACACACTTTGAGCCTACCCTTTTTGGTTGTTAACAATCCTTTCTTATACAGTGTGCCACCCTAGTTGGGCACACTGCGAATCATGTGTGCTCCCACTTGGTCTGGCCACTCACTGATGTCAGAGAGATGATGACTGGAACTCAGCATCTTCCAGAGTCACAGCCTCACCACATTGGGCAGCCACCAGCTTTCATATAAACATAAAATGCAGAAATAACTCATATAACTATCCCATTATCTTCTTACATGTCGTCAGGTGGGAGGCTGGAGGTACCATACACATTAGATGGTCAGCTGATCCTGCTGAAATCTTTAGTTGATATACATCTACTATGTATGTCCAGCTTAAAGGGGTTATCCAATATTATAAACAGCCCCCCGCCATGTGCCGGGCCCCTCAGTGTCACCCTCGATGCTTGGGAGGCTCATCCCCATCCCTGCCTGCCATTGGCTGCTCCACCCTGACACCGGATGTTTTCATCCGTGTACAGGGAGAAGCAGCAGCAGCGGTGCGGGGACCAGGAGTGGCACATGGAGCGGGGAGCGAGTTAAGTATATTCCCTCTGAGGGGCCCGGCATATTGGGGGGGGGGTCTGTTTATGATATTGGATAAACCCCTTAAGGCCTCATGCACAAACTTAAGCAAACCACACCATCTGCACAATAACTTCCATGTGCACTCCACATTTTTCTCACTCATATCAACAGAAATAACTATTTTTACGTGGAGAGAGACCCATATGTAATTCTCCACTGGAAAAGAGACATACAAGCCAGTTCTCCTTCCCAAAGAACAAGAAAGTATCTCAAGAAAAAACTGCCCTGGTTAGCTGAGAGGCCTTTGTCAGCGCTTTGGCGTGCTCTTTCTCATTAGGGAGACCATCTGGTATGGTGGAGGAGTATTGTAGTGAACACTGCTCTGTGTTTCTGGAAAAAATATATGCAAATTTGCATACCTTATTTCTACTGGCATCAGATAGGCTTAGTGTTCTTTAATTTTGGAAGAAAAGCTTAAGTAATTTTAAAGAAAAGCTTAAATATCTATCTCAGGAACTTAAAGGTTTGCAAATTAGCTTTCCTTCATGAAAAACTAGTGATTAAACAGTTTTAGGCTACAACCAAGGGAAGCCTGGTGTCAATCGTGTATGTTCATGTGGGGACCAAGATTGTCTGACAGCAATCTTGTATATGGCTGGCCTTAGGCACCAAAGTCCTTATTTGTGAAGGGTTTACATATATTATAGTTATGTTCACCAATGAAATGGGTTTTCGATGTTCACAATATTGATGTCTTATTGTAAGGTGGAGGTAGCACCCACCAAGGATATGCTTCCACCAAAAATTAGTTTAACTACCTGACAGTGCTGAAGAGAAATTGACAGACCCGCCAGCTTCTGAGGTTACGATTGTAGAGAGAGAGATGGTCTAGCTAGGAACTAAGTGTCCCCTCTTTACCCTTGTGAGTGAGGCAAGCTGAACCATGTCAGCTGGATAATGGTGTCCAGAATCTCAACCTGAGACTGACAATAGTCAGTTTGGAAGAGTGATGTGGCCAAGCAGGTTCGAAATCCACGGTGAACCACTGCCATCCTATTGTAAATGCTTGCAACCGTCATACATTCAAAACTAGAGAATTAAACGCATTCGCTTTTTGTTTGGACAGTCCCAGTCTGTGTCTCATTTGTGGTGCACTAGGTTTTGCACCAAGAAGCTTACTCATTTGAGCACCATACACTGTCTTTAGGATATAGTGTGAAGGTGTATAGATGGTTGTAAACAATGAAGAGGCCACAGTGCCACGACCCCTACAAGAAGCTGATCAATCGAGGTGCCGAGAGTTGGACACCAACCAATCTGATGCAGAAGACCTAATGATACGCCACCAATATTGTAAACCCCAAAAACTCCTTTAAAATTGATGTTCTCCTTGGTAACGTGCCTCATTGTGAAACTTTGTAAAAGTCACACAGTATACTGAGTTCAAATATTGACATTCTTATAAAACATGAACATTACGAAGTCTCAATCTTCCGTTATTCTAAAGCAGGACAGTAAAGGGAACATTTTCTAGCATCAAACGCATTACTGAGTAGGTGGTAGCTTTCTGTCTGCTGGTATTATCAAGGACTGCGGTCACAGCACAAGGCTCTTGCTGCTTCCATCCTTGGTGCTCTGTATATTTTCTACTTTAGCTGCATTAAAAACCACATGCAGGAGAGATACAAGGAAAGTCTTAATGGTGGATTTCTATTATTAGGAAATAAATATTGGTTGATGAAGGCTTTCAAAACTACTTATGTATCTAGAAGTGAATGCATAGCACAATGAGGGTGAGCTGCAAGGAAACATTTTTATGTCACAAATGGAGTAGAATTGACCTGCCTCGTTCTAAATAAAGTTCTGTGAATGGAAAAAGGGACATGAGAACAGATAAGAGAACTGCGGTAGAGTATAATTTTACAAAGTAGTCTTATGTATACTATGTGGAAATGGGCGTTATGCCTTACAAGTACATGTATAAGTATTAAGGCATAGCATGAAGCCCATTTACCAAGTTATACCAGGGCCCACCACCAGGGGGTGATATAACTTTCCATTTCCAATGTTACAACCAGGTAATGATTTATATACTGGGATAATTCTGTATACAACTGGCATGATCACTGCCATAAATATATAAAGTACTCTTGACCTATGTGACCCAGCCACTACTGAACTCTCTATATAGCTACACCACTGAATAAGTCCATATAGTTGCAAATGTTCACATTGTAAATTCTAGAGCTTTATAATATATAATTTTTTTAAATGGCTGATAGATAATCCAGAGCCTTTCTGTCGGTTTGGAGGAATTTCCCTACAAACTAATATTATCATCAGATGCACAAACCTTGGTGGCCACAGTTTCCACAGTGGACAATGACATAGCATACATGAATCTATGCATATTGTAACATACTGTAGATCATGGGTAGAGATTAGTGTTGATTGAGCATGCTCGGCCGAACTGGTGTTCGACTCGAGCATCGCGATGCTCGGCACATCACGGTGTTCAGCCGAATACTGTGTGTGCTCGAGCGCGATTCTTGAGTCAGTGTATTTAAATCTAATTTAGCCTCTATTTCTTAAAAGTTTCTGCCAGGATTTGAATAAAGCTGAATGATAAACTGTGTGAAAAAAAACCTCATATTAGTTTGTCATGTAGTAAGTATTCCTATACAGCAGAATTATAGTTTTATATTTCAGCGCAGGTATACGTGTAGCTGTATAGCGTAGAGGTTAATGTTCTTGGCTCTAATGTAGAAAGTTGTGAGTTCAAATCCTGGCAGGAACTTTTCAGAAATAGAGGCTACATTTTATATATATATACAAATCCGGAGATAGGCAGCAGCACATCCAAAGGGCTTGGCGGGTGCAAAATTCTCAGGAGGACGGACAATCCTCCACACATATATAGATCCCAGAGAAGAGGCAGCACTCGAGTGCTGCCTCTTCTCTGAGATCTCTATATATATATATATATATATACACATATATAAGTAGTTAGCCATAATATATTTACATATATTTAGAATATATGATATATTATAGTATATGTAAATATATTATGGCTAAAAACATTAGTAGTAGTTTCCCACATATTATGCATTCATAAATATCAGAAGTATCATTTTATCTATCTATATAATTTATTTATTTTTTTGTAATTACACATTTATTTCTTGCCATACATAAATTTAGCCTCTATTTCTGAAATGTTTCTTCTGGGATTTGAGCTCATAACCTTCTACATTAGAGCCAAGAACCTTAACCACTACACTATACAGCTACATGTTAACCCGCACTGAAATATAAAGTGATACTTCTGCTGTATAGGAATACTTACTACATGACAAACTACTATGAGGTTTTTCTGATACAGTTGATCATTCAGCTTTATAGAAGAGTAGTTCAGATCCTTGTCTCTAATGTAGAAGGTTATGAGTTCAAATCCTGGCAGAAAATTTTCAGAAATAGAGGCTAAATTAGATTTAAATACACCGGGTGTCCCTAAGCACCGACTCCATATAGACATAGCTATATATGGAGTCAGAGCAGGGACTCCTAAGTCGCGGACTCACACTGGGGGATTCCCTCACTGTAGAGCGATCTTCAGCATAGACCTCAGTGGGACCCGGCACCCTCCCCTCTTCAGAGCAGGGGTTGCCTGCTTTAATGCTCGGGTTCTCCCATTGACTTCTATTGTGCTCGGGTGCTCTTCAGAGCACCTGAACATCCCAAAACCCAAGGTGTTCTACTCGAGCACCTGAGCATTTTGGTGCTCAATCAACACTAGTAGAGATGAGCAAAGTTTTGAAAAATTCCATTCCAATTTGTTACGGATTAATTTGTCATGAATAGCTATAAATCAGATATAACCAGGCCACTCTGCCTTAGAGTACAGCCACAAGGAGTGCCTGTGTAGCAGGTGGGTTGCGGCCATGCTGTGGTGAATAACCCATGTGGCCATTTAGCCTATAGCTGCATTTCATTTAATAATAAAGACCGCTCTGTATAGACCTTCTTCATTGTTAGTGGTCGGATGGCACCTTTTATGCACCTTTAAACAGGGGCTATCCCCACTTCTCCAACCCCCAGAGCTCTCCTGCCCTATAGGTTGAAGCCCTTCTTCTGCTATCTGCTTTTCCTCCTTTTCCACGTTATCTAATATTGATGAGATTATGTCATCAGGAACGTCCATTTCCCCTTTTTCCTGCATATTGCTGACTTTTCTAGGACATGGAGACTTTGAAATCCTGCAAAAGATGAGGATGGTCATCATTAGGACCTGGCCCCCCTAAGGGGTGCAGACTGGATGGTATTGGTTGGCACGCTGGAAGTGGAGTAATAAACGTTTTCATCTTATTAGTATTGAATTACATTTATGGCTGATGTAGGAATAAGTAAATGAAGGAATGAATAAAACTGACGTAGAATAAGTTTCTTGGCACTCTTCCTGCAGTCTCCCTGCACTCTTCCCGCACTCTCCCTGCACTCTCCTTCTCCAATATTATTCTATGAATTTTTTCAGCAACACTGTCCCTAGCGCATGAGCGCTTGCCACATCTTTCCCTATGCTCAGCTCACAGGACAATGGCGGAGACTGCTCGGGATGATGGTTTTAAATGACTTTTTATTTTGCTACCTGCATCCTCCACCAGGGGGAGCTCAGGAGCTTACTGTATACTGTTTTATTGTGGTGTAGAATTTACAAGTAGTATATAGTAAATGATTAAGCTATTTCTAGTGGCTGCTGCAGGTAGTCAGTGTTTTATAAATGAGCACTAGGGATATGGAGCTCTGAATCAGAAAAAGATTCTCCATCTACTCTAAAAATATATTAAGAGGTATCTGTTCTTCCATTTCTGTGTCTGTAAGAAGAGTTAAGGGTTGTATTCCTTCATGTGTAACGTACACAGCTGTTTCTCCCTATTGTGCACTTTATCTGTGTACCGGGCAGGGATTAGAACATACTCACAGGAGAATTTCTTGTCTTGTCCTTCTTCCATTTCATAGCACTGCTCACTTACCTGGATAGCTGGATCTCTATACTAGTTCTATCACTGTCTTCAGAAACCCTGTCATATAAAGGCTTTTTTTTAATTTTAAGGCTCATTGTTATTATTTACTAGCATATCTATCTACCTATCTAATATCTATCTATACATCTCCAGTACCCCAGAGGGCTACTTTATGGGTTATTGTCCATTTGAAGAGGCTACAAGGGTGGCTTGAGCGCTGCAGCCTCTTCACTTTTTATCTACACACCATCTAGCTAATTGTGCCAAGTGGTGTAACTACAACTGCTCATCCCATTTACTTGAATGTAACAAGCGGTTACAATTAACGGCCTAGTAATAATTGCATTGCAATGAAGCGGTCTCGATAAGAGAGGACTATATGCCCTAGTATCACATGGTGGATATAGTGATAGATATGTATCTTCAGATACTTATGATTATACTGTTGTTACTCACTGTCCCAGATCCCAGGCTGCCTTCTTGACCCGAATCAGTCTCTTCTCCTGTATGTCCGGTTGCACAGAAACCTTTGAGAATGCTAATGCTGTTGCCGGCTTATTTAACTGGATCAGGCAGTTAGACTCCAGCTGACTATTCCTGACGGTTACCAGTGTCCTCAGACATCAGCAGCCCAGCTCTGCTATCTCAGCCTCCTGTAGCCATGACTCTACTACATTACCCTGTTGTAGCTGCTACCTCAAGCTTTTCTTCAGCAGTCTCCATTGCCTACTACCTCTAGTCTTCTAAACCAACTTCCAGTGCGCAGCATTTCAGCTCAGCTATTCGGGTCCAGTATGCTGCATCAAATCTGCTACATCACTCAGCTATTCTAGTCTCTTATATGCTCTATCAATTCTACTACATCACTGAGCTTTTCTGTTCCTCAGTATGATGGATCAGCTCTGATACACCACTCAGCTGTCTCTAGTGAATTGTATCACCTCTGATACATCACTCAGCTGTCTCTAGTGAATTGTATCACCTCTGATACATCACTCAGAGATTACATTCCCCAGCATGCTGCATCAACTCTCCTACATCACCAGCCATTCCAGTCTCCAGATAACTCCATCAGTTCTACTACATCACGTAGCTATTCCTTTCTCCAGTACGCTGCATCAACTCTGATACACCATTCACATGTCCTGGTCTACAGTGCACTGCAACAGCACTGGTACATCACTTAGCTATCCTGGTCTCCAGAATGCTGCATCACTCACCTATTCTGGTTTCCAGTACACTGAATACACTCTTTTACATCACTCAGCTATTACATTCTCCAGAACCCTGCATCAACTCTGCTATAGCTCAGCTGCACTTCCTCTCCAGTTCTTTCGAAGTGGCTCTCCAGCTATCCTCCTACCTTGCAGCACTAGCGCATTCTATCCATCTTGCACCAGACCTGCTCTTCGAGGATACACTTCACTATTACATCAGTAATTATACGCTCCTATATTCTGTGGCCTAATGTCTGATCCTACTATCAAAAGGGTATGATCAAAAAGTATATAAGCCATGTGCAAGTATATAAACATATATAGGCACAGTATATAGGCACTGAATATTCTCACTAAACTGTGACCCATCAAAGGCTAGCTCTTCTATGGCATGGCGTCTGCCCATGATATGGTCCTTGCTGTCAGCCCCTTCATCCAACCAGCATTTTACTATATCAGTCATTGCAGTCAAACCCCAATTGAGTGCGGAGAGTTATTATCTCCTGGGGTGGTCCTGTCCTGGCTTCGGAGCCTTCGGTGACACAACGTTAAAGAACAGCCATTACCCTTGATGTGACGTGTCATGCTCATTGTGTACGTGGTAACACGTCTAACATCCGGAAATAGGCCTGTAAAATATACAAAGGGCATTGGCATGTCAAGCATTACTAAAAGGCATAAATTGCCACCATTTTTTAACCCCTTCACCTTCTGATGGTTTTTCGTTTTTTCACTCCCTGCCTTTCCAAAGCCATAGCTTTTTTTTTCTGCTCACATAGCATTATAGGAATTTTTGTTTTTTTTGCAGGGCAAGTTGCACTTGTAATGGTACTATTTAATATTGCATACAATGTGGTGGTAAGCTGACAATAAAAATTCCAAACGGGGGGAATTGGAAAGAATACACAATTCTGCCACATTTTTATGGGTTTTGTTTTTATGGCCTTCCCTCTGAAGTAATACTGATTTCATTTCATTCTCCAGGTCATTACGATTACAGTGATACCATATTTGTATAGTTTTTCTGGTGCTTTAAGATTGAAAAAAAAAATAAAAACCTTTTTCTTTTTATCGCCATATTCTCACCCTATCTTTTCTGTAGTTATATACAGAGCTGTGTGACGGCACATTTTTTGCAGGACCACCTATAATTTTCATTGATATAGTTTTGGGGTGTGTATGATTTTTTTACCTCTTTTTACCCTTTTTTTGTGGGAGGTAAAGTGACCAAAAAACGGCAAATCAGCCATTTTTTCCCCCGTTTCGCTGTTTTCCATATGGGCTAAATATTTTAATAATTTAAAAGTGCGGGCGTTTTCACATGCAGTGATGTCCATGACTTTTTTTTTATGTTTATCGATTTTGATTTTGGAGAAAGGGAGGGGATTATAATTTTTATACTATTTTATTTTTTAATAGTTTTCAAAACATTTTTATCATTTTTATTTTTTAAAACTTCCCATAGGGAACTTGAACAAGCAATCATTCAATTGATTCTCTCATAGATCGGAATGCATTAGCATTGGACTGTCTATGAGAATTACGCTATATACCTATGGAGCCCTGCCATAGGCAGAGTCTCCATAGGAAACTATCTACGGCAGCCTTAGATCTTTCAAGAGGACCGAGGCTGCCGCACACACTATCAGGCTCCCCCGATCCCCACTAGAGGAAGCCGTTTCACGTCCAGGGTTGTGCGCTTCCAGGTTTTTGAGCTCCCAGATGCCGTGGTCACATTTGACATTATTGTTGATTGCATACATTAGCTCCAGGTGTCTGCTGTTTAAAACAGCAAGCACCCGTCAGCTATGGCACCTGGTAAGGGGTTAAATTAAACCATGTTAACATCTAGTTTACTCATTTCTATATCTTCCTATAAAAGCTAGTGATAACAAGGTCCTAGAAGCTCTTCAAATATTCCACCACTCACATGTGGTTTAGCAAGCAGGTTGTACCGCAGGCAATAACACGTGTGCAGCCTGGGTTCTGATAGGCAGGCAGTCCACAATTTGCCATAATGAAAAAATGCAGGGAAATAACCCCCAATAGTGAAGCACTTCAAACCCAAATCTACCAAAAGGGCACATAATATAAAACTAATTCCTGAAGCAATAGACACCACGACTCAAGTTTCGCCATCCGGGGATGAGTTGCAATACTAGACACTGCCCATGAATACATTTTTTCTAATCATTGACACTTCTTCTTTTCTCTTCTATCTGACCTCCTATCACAGCCACATACAGCATAAGAGAGGTGGCGCAATGCACACGTGTGTAAAGCCCTCTCCACTGAAATCTATGCCAGTTATGAGCCAGCAATTCCCGTAGACTTTTAAAGAGAATGTCACATGCATGTGTGGCCACTTCTCTACATCTTTGGGCTGGATAAAATCGCTGAATAGCTATCAGGGAGTCTAAGTGGTAGAGGTCTGCCTGGTCCCAGTTCAAGTGCAGCGACCCAGTGGATCACTGCTAAAGGTTAATTGTTTGTAAAAAGATTAAACGTTGTGATTTAATGTAAAAACACTTCTCCCTCAGTGTACTAAGTATTCCATGTAGTGATGTATGGGCAATAGATAGTTAACACTAGTAGTCTTAGCCCAGTTTCCAGGGTGATGGGCTGGTCTTGCCCCCCGATGAGTGAGTGTCTAGTCAGTATAGCTAGAAGCTGTGAGCTCCTACCAAAAAGTGAAGCCTTATCCAGGAAACACCATTCCTGAGACTAAACAGCTACCAGAGAAGAAGAGATGACCCCTGAGGGAAAGAGAACAGACATTCATAGAAGTCTAGCAGCATCTAGCTGTGCATTGGATTCAGACATTAGCTCACGTTTATGTCAATAAGACTTTCCTGCTTGTGGAAAGAGTGTATTGCTTCAACACCCACCACACTTTGTGACAGACTGGCCATCCAAATCTAACATCTGCACCCCAAAGCCTGGGAAGTGCAGAAAGAGTTCATGAGAGTGGAATTGCACGTCTGTGGTTATGTAGAAAGATTGCACAGGGTATTTAGAGTGAAACTCAGGGAGGACTACTACTACCATTATTGATACTGCCTATACACAACTATATTCTGTAACATACCTCAGGACTGTGCCTTTTGCTGCCATAAAAACTACCACTCCCATTATCTATTCAGTAAAGAGAGCCTTTATTTACTGCAACCAAACGGGCCTGGTCATTGACTCCATTAACCTTTCGCTGGCCTTCCCTACTAAGTGATCACCATCAAGGGCACCCCAACTACTACCAAGAAGGAGTCCCCAAATGGTCCAAGGTGTGCCCCGAGTGAAGAAACGGCGTGCCCTCTATACACTGCTGCACCCGTCCAAGGGAGCTCCACCACTCCCATCCTCCTCACAGTTCTTCCCCTACGGGTTGCTGCACCTCATGTACTCTGCACTCCGGCTTTGCCTACACCTGCTCCAGGCCTGCTCTGGTCTATTTCGTAAAAGAAAAGCGAATGCCACATAACCACATGAGTAAACCGTCTCCGAGGAGCGGCTACACGCTGCTTCCATCCATTGGGTGCTATCTATTCTGCTGAAAACTCTATTTCAGTCTGTTAAGTTTTATCTCTAAGCCCAAGAGACGCGGAGTTGCTCTACTTGTGTGAGACAATACGCGCAGTATGTTAATGACGCACAACTGCTGTTTGTCAGGCTGGATGTTATTTTGATATTAATTTGTAGGTTCCCTCCACTGATTTCCATCAGGAACTATTTGACAGTTTCTGTATTAGTCGTGTTCTGCAATGTTCAGCCATTCGGGTATAATTCTGTGCAGCTGCCGAGTCACAGGCACAAAGAAATGGTGCTCATTCATACAGACATTAACATTTAAATATCGTGCTGCTGGGTCACACTTCTTTCCAGCCGGCGCGGCGCTAAATGTTGTAATAGTGCAATTTCAATTTTATTTTTATGAAAAAATAGTATAGTAGAAACAGCAATATAAATAATGTAGAAAAAGTGAAGCTGGGTGTGGGTGTCCATCTCAAGAGAAGTGGTGGGATTTGTAATTTGGCCTATTCAATCACAAGGAGTGCTTCTCAATGTGACCGAGAAAAGAAATTGTAGGTAAGACGCAGGCAATGATTAGGGCGGCCCTGATCAACAGCACTAACTGCCGCCACTGGATCAGCACTGCCCATTACCACCGGATTACAGGTGAGTCAGGACAAGGAACTAATAAGGGACAATGAATATTATAAATACATGTGCAGTACCCCGGAGCAGGGGATATCTGTGCAACGTGCGCCTAACCCAGGGCCCTCTATATCGCGTCCCAGGTTTAGTAGGAAAACCGAGTGGTGTGGTGAGGCCTAATTGTCTCTATATGCGTGTCACGGTGCTCCTACCTGGATACCGCTGGACCCCAGGCTTTGGCTCCGAAGCAATAAATAGAGGAATAATTGAGGGATTTGAAAGAATAACTTGAATCCAGACCTTGAGATTAAGTTCAATGGCAGCTTTACTTGAATAAAAATTTCTCCAAACAGTTTTCAGGCTTTGTCTTGGTTCCAGCAGGCTTTAGCATGAACTGGCAGGCAAACTCAACTCTGCTTTATCTTTCTCTCTGCTGTACTGAAAGGCTAGCTTAGTAACTTTCATTCCTTCGTTATGCTGCACCTTTCTCCTTAGACTTTGGGCCTGCCAGAGGACTATGCTCTTGGCTTCTGAGGCTTCAAGCTTCTGCCTCCCTGCCAGCAGAGCTTAGGGTGCCCCTGCACACCCTTCCTCTGTCTAGGGAAGACTAGACTAAACCTAACTGGTCCCCACCCTTCCTTCACGAAGTAGGTCTAGCCCACTTCTCTCCAGAGGGGGGTTAGAATGGAATGGCAAGTTCCATTCTCTCTAACTATAGCTCTGCCATGTTTGTTGCCACCTGCTGGTGAATCAGGTATATTACATATGAACAGTTGCATAAGAAGATTAGGAATGCACATTGTGAAGGACCTTGACAAAAATACATAGTTTGACATTGTGTTAGCTCATTAGAGATAGTAGCAGGGTGCAGGATTGGTAACACCACTATGGAGTGTTATATCTGCAAATAGTTTGCCATTAAATACTATGTAATGTGATTTAATGCTGTGAATTATAAATTACAACCTGTTTATCTGCGTAAGGATGGCAAACCCAGTGTTAATAATCTTGGCTCAGCCCTTTTAGGAGGAGCATGAGTGGGCTGGTCGCACTTCTTACTAGGAAGTCTTAGGAGGGAGTTCAGAAAGGAAGGGAGCTGTGTGTTATGCTACTTCGTCTTAGGCCTCAAGCTTTAGATATCTTTAATAGCACTGATTGCAAATATTCTAATCGCAAATTTTTATCGCGAAAATCGGCACTTCGAGAATTCACGAAAATCTAGAATATTGTGCTATATATTTGTAATCACAAATAATCAAATTTTTTTTTTTTTCATCAGTACTACTGCTTCTTGCTTGTGGGCCAATGAGAAGGCTGCAATATCTTTGTCCGAGCTTAGCAACATCCCTAGCAACCAATAGGAAAGTTGCCTACCCCTTACTATATAGGAAACTCCCCAGCAGCCATTTTCTGCTGTTTTTTGCAGTTCTGACCCTGGGTTCACACTTGAGCGTTCTTGAAACGCGCGTTTTAGTCGCGCGTATTACAGCGCGTTTTTGCAAATAGTAAACGCGCGTAAAACGCGCGTTCTTGTGATTGACTACTGTGGTGTCAATCACAAAACGCGCGTCAAACGCCCCAAAAGAAGCTCAAGTACTTGTTTATGCGTTGGGCGTTTTACAGCGCGTTCAAACGCGCTGTAAAACGCTCAAGTGTGAACCACTCCCATAGGGATGCATTTAGTAATGCATTTTTAGGAGGAGAAACGGCACAATGATAATGCTTCAGAAGAGTTTTTTCAAAGGGATATTAAGGTATTACTAAAAAAGTCAAGAGAGGTGACATGTCCTTCTGCAATAGAAAAACACAAGGGATCTGAGACTCATAAATCCAGGTCTGCAATAAATTTAAAAAAAAAAAAAGATAAATCGAGGAAGATTACAGTAATATGAATATAGCCCCTTTCACACCTATAGGAGCAGAACAATAAGAGTAGATGGTGAATGCTAGTAAACAAGGTTCAATGAGATCCTGTAACTTACAGTAGAGCGCTCGGCTTTCTTTGGAACTCCCATAGAAATGACTGGAACGGCCATGCGCATGTGGAACTGGGATGCTCTGGTCTTTTCAGGGGAGAAGCAGGGGGACTGCAGGTATGAGGCCCCCGTTCTTGTGATCGTTGGGGGTCCCAGCGGTAGGACCTCCACTGAACTGATAGTTATGGGGAAAACTTTTACCTACTGGCAAAAGGCTTTAAGCTTTTTACCAGGGGACACCTCAATGGGCTGAGTCTGAGATTCCTCATTAAAAATCAAGCAACAATTACCTCTACTAGCCTTCAAACTGTCCAATAAGCATCACACATAAGCAAATATCATAGTAAATCACAGACCTGCATGGCGCACGTCTCAGATACTGAGGAAGCAAACCTGACTTGTCATGGATCATTATTACAGTATTAGGTTTGCATGAAGTCCTAAAAAAACACATGCAATGTATGGCTATGAACCGAAGGACAAATCCAGCTCTGCCACATCTGAATAAAGTAAGCATACATATTTGTATACTTATTCTTTATCGGCTTTAATAGTTGTAGTAGTAGTAGTAGTCTGTTCTCACCTCCTCGCCAGTCATGCATTAGGGAGAAATCCATCACCTGAAAGGACCAGGGAGTCCTATACTCTCAAGCAATTTTAGCTGGCTCTGCAGGGGCCCTATAGCAGTTTTCTCTCACGGAGGGAGGCCAGACATAATCAATTTATCTCTATGAGCCGCAAAGGTGGCAGAACGTGCTGTGACTTTTCAAAGCTGGACCTCAGGACTCAATGTGGCAAAAAGTTCTATCTATCTATCTATCTATCTATCTATCTATCTATCTATCTATCTTATCTATCTATCCATCAATCTAATATCTTTCAATGCATTACCTATCTATCTATCTATCTATCTATCTATCTATCTATCTATCTATCTATATCTAGCAGTATTTAAAAGAGTTTACATAGCGATGTAACCCTGAGGATAGGGTCATCTCAGGACGTCTAGCCTAGAGGATAGTTACAGGACACTATCTATGTATCTAATCATGTATATACAGTTTATTTATTCTGTTCAGCTGTATATAATATACACTTGAAATGTGTCATATGTTCTTATTATACAGTGCATATTCAATATTGCCTATTAAATAAGTTGTTTGCAAGAGCATTCATACCAGATAGTGGAGCAACGGCGTCCATTAGGGATAGGATGTTTCACATTAAAGGGGTTCTCAAGGCAAAAAATGAAGAAGGAGGATGATCACATGACCCCAGGTATAGACACTGGCAGGCATTTGCCATAAAAAAGCAGACATTTTTCAGACCATTTATTCTAAAACCTAGATAATCCTACAATTTCACTTGTGCGTTTACCCACAGCTATAAATGTCACTGTCATTTTAGGATTACTTAGGCTAGCTTAGTGGTACAAAAGCTTGAAATGAGTTGCATACAGTCCTAGAAGAGCCCAAAATGTCACATGAAATTTTTATGGCAATTGGAGCACTTTTAGTTTGGGTCAAATTTAATCAGACCTGAACTGAAACATCCAACAGATTCTCTGACGATTCGAATCCCAACCAAATTTAAAAGGACTCACATCCTCCAGCCCTCAAAGTGGTGGCCTTTTCCTTGGCCTCCATTGGCCTCTGTTTACTGGTCTTCAGCAGTGATGTGTCATGTCATCATGTGACTGCTAAAAGCCAATCACAGAGACCAGGGGAGTGTCACCACAAGAGTGCCAGGGGATCAGTGTGGTGGGTACACGTGAAATGATCATCTGTTAGCATCTAAAAAAAAGGAAACCACACAATTGATAAGGAATTGCCTCTACAGATTTTTTTCAAATTATCGAAAGAAATTTGCCGTACCAAATCTGTTACATGTGAACTTACCCTCAGGGATAGGGCATTGTGAGAAAAGACTTTAAAGGGGTTGTCGCTCAAAATATATTCTACACTTTTCAAACCAGCCCCTGGATCTGAATACTTTTGTAATTCCATATATATAAATATTTATTATAGCCACTGAATTATTCAATAAAATCTATCTGTAGAGCGCCACCTGCTGTTTGCTCTTCTTCTGATTTCTCTGTCCGGGTCACTGAGAAGGAAGTACATGCTCAGGTTCATCCTTCAACTGCCACTAACTGCAGAAGACATGACATTCCCCCGAGAAAGAACATGCACTCTAAGCTTGAAATAAATCTCGAAGAACAATTGGATCAATGAATGGGGAGATCTCTGGATCCATTTAAGGTACGGGGATGGTTCTAGCTTTTTTAGAAAGAGGTTATCATGTCCTAGATGATGTCTGATCTTCATGTCTTACATTAATCAAGAGATAACCCCTTTAAGGTTATATTTTGGTTCCCCAGTATGAACCTTTTTGGTGGGGCATCCTTCCCTACAGGCGGATCAAGGATCAAGATAATAACTAGACCAAGAAGCCATATAGATATAGTATATTGCTTTAATATGGGTAGAAGACATGCTGCACTTATACGTTCTACCATTTGACCTAAACCCAATGAAAAGGAAGAAAAGGGCAAATTAACCACAATAAACAACGTCAACTTTCCCGTCACCCAACCATCGTGGTGATTAAGGACATTAGGATGTAAAAATCAATGTTTTTTTTTTCTTTTGTAAGGAGACGAGTAATAGTTTGAGCGATCTCTCCAGAGGCTAGGCAAGGAAAGGACATTTTTCTCCTTAAATAAAACCTATTAAAAACTCAGCACGATGCCCCCATACATCTTCTCAGTGCTGCTTTCTGTATAATTCTGACCTGTGCCCTCCGGCAAAAGGTTACATTTTTATATATTCCTTCCTACTGGAAGCTGCCGAAATGCCAGAACGACAGAGTGAAAATGCGGATGTCTTGTAATTAGAATCAGAGGAGAGGTTAAGTGAGTGCAGCGCTAGATGAGGCTCTGTTATCTTGCACAAAAATACTTCTAAATTACCTTGGCATCATATTAACACCGCCAGAGGACAGCTCCCGCTTATTGGGGGCTGCATGTAATAAGCTCCAAGTTCACGCATATCGTTAGAGACTAAGATTACTTTGTGCATTTAAGGCATCACATGGTTGTATTTTGCATCCGTGTTCGATACAAATCTTTTGGGGATTGCACACAGGCCCATTCATTTCTGTGGATCCAGAAAAAAAAAATGACAGCACATGGATGTCATCCGCGTGCTGTCCGCATCCGTATGTCTGTTCCACTAATTATTGAACCTGTCCTAGTCTTGTCTGCAAAATGAAATAGACATTAGAAATGAGCAAATTACTAAAAAGTTTCATCCGGGAGCTTTGCCGAATTTTACAAAATAAATCTGCATCAGCGGCGATTGCGCCACTCTCCGTCATTGTACCCATCAGATGCAGTGTCCATACATGATCGCGGCATCTGATATAAATAAAAGAGTATAAAATAAAAAAATCCTACTTACCTGCTCCATTTGCTCAAGAAAGGCCAGCCGCCGCCATTTTGCTCGAAGATCTGGCGCAAAATCTCATAGTCATACGTCACCGTGTATGGGATTTCAGCCGAGATCTTCAAGCAAGATGGCGGTGGCCGGCCTGTCGTGAGCAATTGGAGCGGGTAAGTATTTGTTTTTTTATGTTTTACACTATGTCAGGTTAAATTGAGTCGCTACCACGAAGAATGAAGAAATTCGACCCCAAAGTTGTACATACAGTAGCCTTTAAGCCCTTCTGAGCTTGTTGCTATCAATTTTTGTTCTGCTAGAAAACATCTTTAAATTGGTTGTCCCTTGAAAAATATTTGACTATACAGTTTTTAAACCAGCGCCTGGATCTAAATACTTTTGTAATTGCATGTAATTAAAAACGTTGTATAGCCACTGAGCTATTTCATATACTATATCTGTATAGCGCCACCACCAGCTGTTTGTTCTTTTCCTTATTTCTTTGTCCACCTCACTGAGGTGGTCGCACACACCTAAATCTTCAACTTTCACCAAGCCAAATCTGTTAGAAGCTGTGACAGATCCAGGGAAAGAGCTGTAGTAGATGGGAAACACCTCCTAAATAAGGAAACACTCCATGAAAAAGGAAACACCTCCCGAGCTACCAGCTTGATATAAATCTAGCAGAGCAGTAAAAGCTATGAATGGGAAGATCTCTGGATCCATTCGAGGTACAGGGCTGGTTCTGCTTCGTTAGAAAGATATTGTCATGTCCTATATGATGTCTAATTTTCATTTTTATATCATAGCATAACCCCTTTTTGGGAAGATATCAAATGCAAAATTGTCCCAAGAGCCCATTTGAAACATTCTGGATTGAGAGCAGTTTTCCCTGGACAATTATCAGCTCCTAGTATTTTCAGGGTCCTGCAGCTTTCCACTGCGGAGATCTGCTTTAGATGGCAATGTAGGAATAACTTGACAAGCGAGTGTGGACATTCCACTTGTCATGTCCCTACATTCTCTGCCATGGTCAGCACTGATTGGACAGTGTCAGCCAGTGTAGGAACGGACCCAGCGGCGTAGCTAAAGGCTCATGGGCCCTGGTGCAAGAGTTCAGCTTGGGCCCCCCTTCCCTCAGCGCTTTGTGTGTCTTCTTATGCGGCACAAGGGTCTTTGGGCCCCCTCAGGCTCCTGGGCCTGGTAGCGACTGCTACCTCTGCACCCCCTATAGCAACGCCCCTGAACGGACCTTACTGCCAAGAGGATCAGTGTATTCATTAATTATCAGGAAGAATAGCCATCTCCCAATTAATAGTAATTAATCACAATGCAGTTTTAATTTTTATCTAAAGCAGTTAAAGGAGCTCTGATTGGTTGCATAGGCCAAAAAGATGCTCTGCTTGGACAATCCCTGTTTGTTTACAGGGCCCTTTAACAGAAAGCAGATCACTAAGTCTCCAAAGCTAAAATTAAGCCTTACACAGTGTCTATTCACATCATTAGATTGTCTGTGTAATGCAGGACAGGTCCTCCAGAGCGAGAGATGCTCCTTGTGGCTGCTCTCCATTCTGGCCAACAGATGAGGATCCTGAACAGAGGACATTCTTCTATTAAATGAGATTTTCTTAAAGCATTGTATGTGAAAATTGGTTTTCTAAACTTGAGATTCCCTTAAAAAAGCTCATATGTCAGCATACAATAAAGGACCCTCTCGCCCTTGTCAAGGGAGTTACGGAAACAGCATAGAGCTGGGAATGACGAGTGTCACCTCAAATGCGGAGAGAGATACGCGGAAGGGAACATTTTGGGGAGGTTCTGTGGATTTTTCCAGACAGATAAAATATCTGGCAAGTGAGGATTCAAACACTGAAAGGTATGTTATGGGAAATCGCTATGGTATTCTTCTGCCCTCCACTAACCCCAAGAACGAAGACGCAGAAGCCCTTTCAGATTGTTTCCCTGCACAGCAGTGCTCTTCCCCAACTGCTATCCGTGGACGTGCAATAGAGACAGGATAGCGGTTGGTCGGGAGGGCCGATGTGCAGGGAAAAAACTTTGATAGAGCCGTGGTGCTAGTTGAGCTTCATTCATTTTCATTTTAATACATTGAGTGCACGCAGCTCTGCAGCTTATTTACACTAGCCATAGACCACCTCCGTCATAGTCTCCACCACAATCTCCCCTCCTCCCGCCATTGTTTCTAGCATATATTCAATCACATAGTTGTACTTATATTTGATTATTGCTGTGGATGTAGCGTGCCTGCCGCTCCTGTCATCTTATTTGAGTTCTTATTATTCTTCTTTTCACTTAGCAATAATGTCTACCTATCGGAACCATCTTACATTTCATTAAGAGATGTTAGCCCTTCTCCTCAGCTGCGAACCCCCTTCACTTTTCTGAAGCTGACACTTGTCATTCACATTTCTTTTTAACGGATGTTTTCCATGCTGATTATAAATCTGCTGAGCGCCATTGTAGATGATCGATATACATATCAGTTCTTTTCTTGTATATAGGAATTTGCTTCTTGGTAATCTGGTGGCTCTGGCAATGGGTTTCTTCTGTAATTGAATGATATCCCTAATTCAAAAAACTCTTTTTTGAGTCTTCCAAAGTGTCCATCCCTTTCTGTCGGGTTCGCACATATGTGGTTGTATCTGATAGCTTTACTGTAGAGGATGAAGGTTTTTTATATGTTTGGGTGGAAACTGTTCCATCTGAGATACGTTGTACAGCTAGTTGGTTCCCAGTGGAGCAGTGTTTCGATTTTATTGTTCTGTATCTTCATGATAGTGTCTAAAAAGTTTATTTCAGTAAAGGAATAGAAGAGTGTTAAACTGCTGGTGGGATGAAACTGATTGAAGTGTTCATGGAATATTTTTAGTTGTTGTTCAGATTCAGTCCATGACAGTAGGCCAAAGGCTTGATGGGGCAGGAGGACAGGAAGTTACTTTCAAGTTTGGCTATAAAATAAATTACATATTGTGGTGGCATTTTGCTTCTCATTGCTGTACTGTCTTCTGTAAGGTATATACTGTCTCCAAGGGAAAAGTAGTTATGGGTGAGGATGAATTTTGTAAGTTCGACCACAGAATCTGTGCCAGTTCCTTTTATATTTTGTAAAAACCTGGCCGGCTTTGAATCCATCCTGTAGAATATTGGAACATAAAAGTTCCACATGCATGGTAGCCAGGGTAGTCCCCATCGTAGACAGTTTATGTAGTAGCTCAGTTGTGTCCTGAAGGTAGCTGGCCATATCTCTCAGCAGGGGTTTAAGGACATCTTCCATCCATCCAGAAATGTTATTGGTGTGGGTGCCCACACATCTCATGTGATTATCAGTCTTCCTGCATTTCTAGGTTTCTGTGTCTTAGGACACATGTAAAACGTCCCTATTCTTGGAGTTTCTGGATCTCCGTTCTACTGCAGCCTCTGGTTTGGCACAATACAGTTCAGTATAATTTAGAAAAATGAGGAAGTATGCCGATAATGTATCATCTATATATACTAGAATACTAGTGTATTCACAAGTAGCAGAGGGGCCATTATGTCCTGGGTGTGACTGCTACCTGTGAACCACTTATAGTTATACCCCATCATGGAAGAGGGTCCTCCACTTGGGACTCCTCTTTATCTTCTAAAGAAAGGATGAACATGAACATACCACACATATCATTGTCACCCAATGGATCACTTTGTGGGGACTGCCGCCCAATAATACATTTGCACTGCTGTATTCCAAAAGGAGAAATATGGACTGGTAGATTACCTAATCACAGTTTATTACTAGTTATCCCACCAGATAGAACCTTGAAGGTCAACTCATCATTGAATGAGCTACCTTAGAAATAGGTGTTTTCCTACAAGTCATCTAAGAGAAGACTAATAAAATGAATACATTTAATGTGAGATGCCCATATGAACTCCAGGTTTGGCGTCCAAAGCAGTTATTGGAGTTGTGGCTTATTGGTGTCCTAAGTTGTCCAAATGCTCAGTCTGATGAGAGCATATTGTACCAAAAACATTTAGTAGGGAGATACTGTTCCATATAACAATGCTCTTCATATCACAGTGCAGGGTAGACAGAGTTGCACTGTTTCTTTTAGGGCTCACTTTGGCTTACTGGCCAACCACAAGTGACAATGAATGTCAAAACCTTTTTTGACCCTATCACTACATAAAAAATGGAATAAAGCATATACTGGGGTCTAACCAGGGACTAAAACAGGTTGGATCTAGAGAAACTTGCTGAACAGGTTGATTTTGACAGTAGAGAGAACCTATGAGAAAAGACTTCTTTACAATACCTGGAGTAGGTGACTTTTATAGATAGCTGCTTCTAACTTCATACATGTTTTATGTAGGACATTTGGCTTTACCTGCCTTCTCTGCAGTACCTGCTCTATAAGAACAAGATGCAATTTAAGAGACACATGGTCCCTGCTGTTCATCAGAAACATCTTTACCTCTCTGTATCTGTGTTCTGAGAACAATATGACAGCAGGTCAGCTGTATAATTCGGTTCCAGTAACAGTGGGATATAGGCTTAGCTGTTGTTCACACATGTGAGATGCTCTTCAGTTCATGTTAGCTGGATTGATTGTGCAGTAACATGAGTCATGGCATGTTAAAAAAAAAAAAAAAAATTGCGGTGCATTTTACAGTTATGGTCGGATATTTTGTACAAAATTAACATCATTTGACTTAGCAGTGCACCAACATATTCCATGACAATGTATTACATGTGTCCAGTCCATGACTCAAGAGATGCCTGTACTCTGATTTCACTATATTTTTCACGTTTTCTACACCAAGTTTCTTATGCAGATGGTCAGTCGGTTTTAGAAGCATGGGAGGAAACCTCAGCATCTGGACAAGTTCCAGGAAAACTCAGGGAGAAAATTCAAACGTGGTCTTGCATTGATAAGATGTATAAAAGACAAATTTGAACTAGGGTTTCTTGGGCCCACCAAAGGTTCACCCTCCATTTAGAAAGAACATGCACTACATCCACTTATAATTGCATTATAACCTCTTTTGCATTGTACATAGAGGATGCATCAGTAATTTCTAATAGATCAGAAGACCCTAAAGGTAAATGGTTGCCTCCAAACTCATCTCCAAATAGGGTATGCTTCTGCTGACCTTTGAAGCCCATTATTGTGTTAGAACTTGGCTCCTAAAGAGGGTCATCTTCTGGTGGAAGATGCCACCATTTTTTTTATACAGACTGAGTTACACAGCATTTTTTAAATATGAATTTGTAAGAAATGAATGAACTTGTTTTGTGGAGACACAGGAGAGGCCAAAACTGATCTAAGTATCATGGCACGCAGCACCCTTAGAACCCATGATGAAATTTGGCAATCGTCCACTGTCTACATTTAAGATCTGCTGCCCCTTTAGGTTTTGTAAGCGAAGGCTGAGACACAGATGTGCCTTAAACCAGTGGAAAAAAAGATCCAGTGCCAGACTTCAAGATTCTTGAGAGAACTTTAGTCTTTATTCCAAAATTGTGATGTGTTTCAGGGAATAATCCCTTCTTCATACATCCATTGTCTATATGAAGAAGGCATTATTCCTTGAAACGCATCACAGGTTTGGAATAAAGACTGAAGTTTTCTAAAGAGTCTTGGAATCCATCGCTGGTTCTTTTTTCCACTGGTTCAACCACTGGTTTCAATTATTTGACATCTGGCTTATCCTTCACAAGGATCTACAACCTGCTGCCTTCTTGACTTCACGATTTATATGCATATATTGTGGTTATGACTGTTCACAACCAATGAAGATGAGGGCAACTCCTATAGCTACAAGATTTTTACTGCCTCTGGCTCTACTGTAATACCGTATGTGGCGCTTGGGTTTTGTGGTATTCTTGTGACTTACACAACCTTTCCAAGCATACACGAAAATCACTTTCATTTTACTGTATATTTTATACAATGTGAACTTTTTTCTTTTTGCAAAGCATCTGGTGACGCCAACTTCATGTCTGTGTAGATACTGCCATTATATGATTACAGTAAATTGCACAATTTCAAAATCACGACTTAGCGAGTGCCTGATGGAAATCTAAAGTGATTGGGAAAAGTAGAGCGATTTAGATGTCATCCGTTACATTCACCCCATAGTCTTACGTAACATCACAAAGATCAATTAGTAATCTGACTTCAGGCCCGCCGTTAAAGTGGTTTTGTGGCAAATTTCTATACAGATCTCTTTTTTGGTGGTCAGTGAAACTGTGGAAAGGCATCTCCCACGTTGCTGATTATCCTTAATTAAGGGTTCTTGCATGGCAAGACCACCTACTGTTATCTCACAAATATATTCTTATTACAGCCAAATTTACCACCCTAACTCCTCCCACAGTTTTTACACTACATAGACAGTAATATACCGAAACGTGCGGATTGTTCCCGATTGGTGTGCTATTATTTTGTGGAACGTTTCGCTGAATGGTTGACAAAATATCGGCATTTTTGTGGCGAAATTGGTCCCGTAGGAATAAATGGTGGAATGTTCAAAACTAGAGTGGGAGCTGAAAAATCAGGACATGATTTCTAAACTGCCACCACTCCCTCATTTTTAAGCCCACCTACACAAATTATATTTAAAAACGTTCAGCTATCCCTGCTGCCACTAAGCCATAGTCCTGATAGTTTTCACAATATGACCATTTGTTTGCAACTAATGCTGCCCATTGACATTTATTGAAACTCCACTCTAGCCACCTCAAATTTGAAGGGCAAATTGTAAACTGCGACTGTGCCTTCATTTTTTATATTTCAGAGACATACTATGCATCGACATGTAGGTCTGGGTCTTGTGATTCTTACAAAGCTTTTTACTGTAGGATTTATAATTTCTTAACTACAACCGTTTGAAGATGGCAACCGCCAGTGAAGTGACCTCTCTTTACTGCTGGGACTGGGGTGTGCTTTCTATTGCTGTGTCTGTATAGAAGTCTGAGGGGCTCTTGTCTCTATAGGAACAGAGGTGGGCGGGGATGTCATGTGACTACTCCTCTGAAGATGCTTGCTGCAATGCATGCTGGGATATTTACTTTCACTTTACAGCTGCTCCACCCACACAGCCTCTCTGAGGAAGCTCCTCAGTTACTCTGCCCACTCCATAAAGTTACTCTGCGCAATCCAGCCTTTCCACAGTTACCCCAGCCACACAACAGTTACTCAAGCCACTCAACCCAGTTACTCCGCCCACTCCAGTTGTAGACTACTGGTGGAGGCAAGTACACGTCAAACAAGTTCCCCATAAATTGTAGCTTTTCTAGGGTTATTACTAAAATCATTTGCATTGCTGATATATACATGTAAGAATGGTAGAAACTTATGGATGTGGCCTCTGAACATTATACGGTACACCACTCGACAGTCACTTGAACAGAGTTTGCGCACACAGAGGGCAAAAACTTGACGGTTACAAACTGTTTTGCTATCAATACCAACAGAACACTCCACAGGTGGTGGCCACCAGGAACTTAACAGTCTCGATAATTTCTCAGGCAGTTATCACTATCAATAAGATAGTCTCTATCCCCGGTACTCACAGCAGGTCTAATGTGTGGTCAGCCGTAGCAACAGGGCAGTTTCTTGACACAGGCCACAGTGCAGCTCAGGGTACATATTAGCAAGGCCTCCATACAAAGTCGGCAGCACACTAACAGTGGGTAGATGCAAAGTTATGCAGGTTGCCTGGATCACAGTCTCTTGTCACCAACTAATTGAGGGTATCTGCAATAGTTCAGAACTTACCCCATTACAGTCTCTAGGCTGAAAGTGGTTCTGAATCACTTGCAATATCTAGGATGGTTTCTACTTCTGGATCAAGCACTCACTCCAACAGGCCTAAAAGTTGGCACAACATATAGTCATGGCCTTGGGGGGTACATTGATGTTATTTTTGTGGATACGAGGTACTTGACTTGATGTAGGAACACTGATAAACACTTTTCCAAGGCACCCCTGTTAATGACTACAGTTCCCTAGAGTACAGTCTTGGATGAAATTGTTATTCACTGCAGGAGTCCTATAGAACAGTCTAGGGACCCACCATCAATGACTGCACTGTCCCTATAGAACAGTCTGGGGACCCACCATCAATGACTGCACTGTCCCTATAGAACAGTCTGGGGACTCACCATCAATGACTGCACTGTCCCTATAGAACAGTCTGGGGACCCACCATCAATGACTGCAGTGTTCCTGTACAACATTCTGGTGAGCCAGTGTCATTGACTGCAGTGTCCCTATAGAACAGTCTGGGGGCCATCATCGATCACTACAGTGTCCCTTTAGAACAGTTGGGGGGCCATTGTCGATGACTACAGGATCCCTATAGAAAAGTCTGGGAACCTAATATCAATGACTTCAGTGTTGCTGTAGGACAGTCTGGGGGGCCATCATCAATGACTGCAGTGGCCCTACAGTACAGTCTCAAGAGCCATCGTTGATGATTGCAATCGCAGTGTCCCTATAGAAGAGTCTTCTTGGGTGATTGTTGATAACTACAGCATCCCTATAAAGCAGTCAACAAATAAATGTTTACCATTGTTGTGCCCCTATTAAGTCTTTGGTGCTATTCCTAAAGGGATATGCCCATCACCAAAAGGGATGGCACATGGCTAAGATATGCCATTACTTTATGATGGTGTGGACCTGACCTCTGGCACCCAAACCAATCCTACGTATGAAAAGTTTTTCCCTGCGGGGAATTGCTGTTGAGCTCCTTTCAGAAAAAGGGATCTGACAGCGGATTTGTAGGGAAAGAGTCACAGCACTGATTCACCCCTTAATTTCTACACTGTAGATTCATATTGACGGCATGAAAATGATGAAGGAACACATATGGAATTAAGCGGTAAACCAAAAAAGAGTTAAACCAGAATATGGATTATAGTTTAGATTCTTGGTTTTCTCCCAACCAGCTTCATGAATTATAGTAGTGAATTTAAAACCATTTGTAAAAGTTAATTTGTGGAATTTGTTGTGTTTGAGACCATCAGCAGTTCCGTGCAGACGTATGACTGGTACTCAGTCCCATACCGTGTTTAGCCCTATTCTACTACTGTTCTAATACATTACAGCCAGAACCACTTAACTAAGTCAAGAAGAAATTACACTCCATCATTACTTTAAGACATGAAGGTCAATCAATCTGAAAAATGTCCAGAACCTTGAAGGTGCAGTCATGAAAACCATCAAACCCTATGATAAGACTGGCTTTCATGAGGACCGTCCCAGGAATGGAAGACCATAACTTACCTCTGCTGTGGAGCATAAGTTCATTAGAGTTACCAGCCCCAGAAACCACAAATTGACATCAACTGAAATTAGAGCCTACTGTAGATAAAAGCTTTACAGAGATCAATTACCAGACACAGCTGAACATCACCTACTAAGGGGACTGTCAGAATCAGGCCTTTATGGTTGAATTGCGGGAAAGAAGCCACTACTGAGGAACAAGAAGAATAAGAGAATTGCTTGAGACAATAAACACAAGGAACTGACATTAGACCAGTGCAAATCTGTACCTATGAGTCAAAATTTGAGACTTTTGGTTCTAACGACTGTGTCTTTTTGAGATGCAGAAAAGGGGAGCGGATGGTTTCTACCAGAGATGAGCGAATCGAATCCCACGAAGGGGAATTTGATCCGAATTTCAGGATAAATTTGATTCGCCTTGAATTTCGTGTAAGCGAATCGATTTAACCTGAAATAGTATAAAAAAACAAATTAAATTTCAATATTACCTCCTCCATTCGCTCACGATGGGCCGCTAGCCGCCATCTTGATTGAAGATTTCGGCCGAAATCCCGTGCGCTGTGAAGTATGATGTCACCACGTCCGCCGCCGTGATGAAGTAATCTCGCGCCGCACGCAAGATTTCGCGCCAGATCTTCAAGCAAGATGGCTGTGGCCAGCCCGTCACGAGCAAATGGACGCGGTAAGTTTGATTTACATTTTTTTTAAATATTAATTTCACACTGTTTTTACACTCAGATGGCGCGATCATGTATGAACGTGGCATCTGAGGGGTACAACGACGGGGGCGGTCCCTGTCATGGCACCCACTACTTACAAAAAAAATGCGCTTCGTGACGAATCAGCCGAATGGAACTTTTGAAAACTTTGCTCATCTCTAGTTTCTACATGTGTGGTTCCCAGTGAAGCATGGAGGAGGTGTTCTGATGCTGTGGAATGATTTGCAGGTGACACTGTTGGTGAATTATTCGAAATTTAATGCACACTTAGGCCTCTTGCACACGAACGTATTTTCTTTCCATGTCTGTTTGGTTTTTCTTTTTGTGGACCGTATGCGGAACCATTCATTTCAATGAGTCCGCAATAAAACGGAAGGTGCTCCGTCTGCATTCCTTTTCTGTATTTCCATATTTCCGTTTTCCATTCCGTTAAAAGATAGAACTTGTCCTATTATTGTTCTCATAATGGACATGGATAGTATTGTTCTATTAGGGGCCAGATGTTCCGTTCCACAAAAAAATTCACACGGACGTCATCCGTATTTTTTGCGGATCTGTTTTTTGCAGACCGCAAAATACATACGGTCATGTGCAAGAGGCCTTAGCCAGCATGATTACCACAGCCTTCTGCAGCGAGACGTCATCCCACCCGGTTTGTGCTTAGTGGGACCATCATCTGTTTTTCAGCAGGACAACACCTCCAGGCTTTGTAAGGACTATATAACCAAGAAGTAGAGTGATGGAGTGATTGAGTGCTATATCAGATGACATGACCCCGACAATCACCCGACTTTAACCCAATTGAGATGGTTTGGGATGATTTGGACTGCAGAATGAAGGAATAGCAGCTAACAAGTGCTCATCACCTCTGGGAACTTCTTCAATACTGTTGGAAAGCTATTCCAGGTGACTACCTCATAAGAGAAAGGACCGGCACTCACCAAATTCAAAATCTTCACAGTGAAGATTTTGAATTTGGTGAGTGCCGGTCCTTTTCCTTTGTATTCCATTGGACATTGTTCCTGGGACGCGTGCACCACACCGCTGAACCAGAGTGCCGACTGATTTCTATGTATACCTCATAAGAGCACAGCTTAACAGCAAAAGAGGACTACTTTGAAGAATCTAAATCTAAATATCTAATTTCTAAATCTAAATATCTAATTTCCTTGTTTTTCTACATTAGTGCCGTGTTAGGTCAGGGCCTGAAACTCTAGAAGGGAACCTGTAGTTATGGTCTCATCAAATCTCAGGATCTCAGGACATGTGGGTGTACCAGATTCTCAGAACTATGGGAGCAGAACACCAGGCATGCTCTGACCATCATTAATCCGCCTGTTGCCCAAATAGAATTGCTGTCCTTCTACCCCTGGAAGTTGGAGTAATTATATCCCAGGATAACAGAAACTTTTAAATTTCATCTTTCCGCATTCTGGAAACTACTTTTTTCCTTCATGACAATACTGTGCAGTGTATAAAAATGTAAGTCGCCATAGCAAGCTCTGCGAAGACACTGAACAAGCAAAGCCTCATTCACATGTCAGTGTTTCACGGACGTGTGCTGTATGTGTTCTCCACGGACAGCACACGTCCCCATTGATTTTAATGTGTGTATTCACAAATCAGTGTTTTAGCACGGTCCATGGGTCAGTTTTTTTTTAGCACTGAAGCATGTTTTGAATCTGTGTTGCATCCGTGTTTCACGGATCATTAAGAAGAGATGCTTTGAAAATAATTTTTAGCTCTTCAGTGTCAGTAAAACACGGATGGCACACGGACAGCAAAAACGGACACACGGACCCAACACGGATCCTTCACGGAAGGCATCACTGACCACCTGCTCACAGATTTGAGCACTAACACGGACGTGTGAATGAGGCCCAAGGTGTACCGGGAGATAGGAGTTTAGGGAGCTGTAAATTCAGAATACTGATACACAATATATCACATTCTGATATTGACAGAAGTTCTTTAATCAGGGATTTTCTGATCATCAGTATCTGATCGGTGGGGGTCTAACCCTTTGAACCCCTCCAATCAGTTGTTTTCATGTAGTGCCGCAGCCTTCTCGCAGCTTAGCCTTGGCCTTGTGAAGTCATGTTGATCGTTGCTATTAGGGTACTTTCACTCTAGCGTTTTCTTTTCCGGCATTCTGAATGGAGGGAAATCCGTTCAGGATGCATCAGGATGTCTTCAGTTCAGTCACTGTTAGGTGTTTTGGACAGAGGAAATACCGCAGCATGCTGCGGTATTATCTCCGTCCAAAATGCCTGATCAGTTGCCGGAATGCCAGATCCGGAATTAATTTACATTGAAATGTATTAGTGCCAGATCCGCAATGACGGATCCGGCATTCTGGTCTGTGCATGTGCAGACCTTTAAAAATGTTAAATAAAAATAAACACCGGATCCGTTTTGCTTGATGACACCGGAAAAAAGAATCCGGTAATTCCAATGCATTTTTCTGACTGATCAGGCATTTTTCAGACCTGATCAGTCTGGAAAAAATGACATGCATTTACAGACAGTTCAGGCAACGGAACTGCTTGCCGGATCACACTGCCGCAAGTGTGAAAGTACCCATATGAGCTCCGATGCCTTCTCAATCAGCTGATCGTGGGAGTCCCGGGTAGAGAATAGAGATAAGCAAAGTTTTGAAAATTTTAATTTGCCTGCTTGGCCAAATTTTACAAAAAAAAATTGAAGCTCAAAGAAGCTTATTTCTTTGTAAGTAGCAAGTGCAATGACGGGGAACGGTGATTGTGCAGCCCCCCTGTCACTGAACCTCTCAGATGCCACCTTCATCACTTATTGCAGCATCTGAGATGAATATTAAGGCCTTTCAGAGGATGATCGGTTAAATAAAAAATTTAATTATACTGACCTCATCCATTTGAGCACGAAGAGGCTGCCTCGTCCATCCTGCTTGAAGATCCAGCGATAAATCACGTGTGGTGTGTAATGAAGTCATCACGCTGGCCGGAATGGTGACTTCATACATCACTACGCACAAGATTTTGTGTGGAATCTTCAAGAAAGATGGCTGCCGCGGCCTCTTTGTGGTCTTATGGTTAAGGTAAGTATGCTGTCTTTCCATGATTTCTGCCATTTCAGGGAAAATTGATTCCTTACCATGAAGCACAAGGAAATTTGGCTTTGGGGCCAATCAAATTTTCCCTGAAATTCGAATTGATGTCCACCTTTGATACTTTGATTCGCTCAACACTAGTCCTGGGTGTCAGACCCCCCCATACTGATAACCTATCCAAAAGATAAAAATCTCAGAAAACCCCTATAACTAGGGTTGAGCGAACTTGTGTTTTAAGTTCTGCATCTAAAGTTCAGGTTCGGTTTATCGAAGAATCCCATTCTAGATTCCGCTACCACGGACCATAACGGAATTTGGAATCCATAATGGGATTCTTCGATAAACCGCAACCCGAACCTTGGATGCCGAACTTAAAAAACAAGTTCGCTCAACACTACCTATAACTTTTCTACAGAGACCAATGTGTTACTCTAGAACTGCACATACAAGTTCCCTTTAAAATGAAGTTCTAACATTTTCGCCAGCCATTTTTAAACGGAAAGTGCACACAAAATACCCAGGTATTATGGACATTCATGCTTGAAAAAAAGAGAATCTGTTTTACATATCGCCTCTGTCCATCAACAGGATAAACTATCCAGCCATTATCCGGCACCTGATCACTTCCATGATAATCAAATGCCTGGAAATGCAGAGATCTCTCAGCCGCGTCTAGCGGAATGAAGCCCTTCTCATCCTCTAGCCAACCTCAGCGCAATAAACTCAAGTCACGTTCGGAATCGCTCCGGCAGCTTTCATACATTAGGAAGTATTCAGATAAACAGAAGGATTTGTTTACGAGCTGTAGCGGTGGAAATAGCAGGTTGGGAGGCTGTATTTCTAAGGGTCTGATCATTAGGAGCTCATTACATATTCATTCTAACTGCATCAATCACTGGGTTCCAATCTGATATTCATGTGAAAATCTCACTTGTAGGGGTTTATTGCAACAGTAATCATCAGCTGGGAGAGCTCAGTCTTGCTGTGCGCTGGGCTAATCCTCCTGGAGACGACCCTCTTCTGCCCTCCTCAGCCGGCGCGCTCCAACTATATTGGGTTGTGTTTCCAGTGAGACACAATGTCACATGACATCCTCACCGCCAGTCAATATTCTGTGACGGAGATGAGCGAACCTTTAAAAAGTATCTACCGCTATTCCATTGATTTTTAAGGCAGAAAATCAACTACATTTGCAGCAATGTAGAACCCAATGAATCGATTCTACTTTCTTTACAGATAAGGGCTCATGCACACCTACGTATTTTCTTTCCGGGTCCGTTCTGTTTTTTTTGCGGACCATATGCATTAATTTCAATGGGTCCGAAAAAAAAAAAAAAAACAGGCATAGAAAATGATGAATGAATCATTTTTTAGAACTGGCGTGAGCGGGGAAGAAGTCTCAGAAGTAGCGTATATCTGTAAATGACCCCCATTGTCTTGGATGTAATCAAGGACGCAGGCCTAAGAATGACTTTTGAGGACCTGGAATGAATGCAGGGAGAAACACAGAAACTTAATCAGACATTGTAGTCATGTTTCATGTACTGTTGAGCGCAAATATTCGAATCACGAATTTTAATAGCGAATATCGCCACTTCGAGAATTCGTGAATATTTTGACTATAGTGCTATATATTCGTATTCATGAATAGTGTTGATCGTTAATATTCTAATCGCAAATTTTTATCGAGAATATATTACATTGCCGATTTTCGCAATCAAGTAAATAATGGCTGGAGATCACAAATTCGGTAATTTATGGCGAATATTCGGCCACAAAATATTCGCCACTTGGAGAGTTCGCGAATATTTAGAATATAGTTCAATATATTCGTATTCGCGAATAGTGTTGATCGCGAATATTCTAATCGCAAATTTTTGTTGACATTATAGAACATTGCCGATTTTGGCAATCAAGTAAATAATGACTGAAGATCACAAATTCTCAAATTTGCTAAAATTTGCGGAATATCGCAAATTCGAATATTGCCTATGCCGCTCATTACTACTTTCATGGACCACGATTAATATGAATTCCGTTATTAGGCCTCATGCACACGACCATAGTTTCGGTCCGCATCCGATCCGCTGGAAGGGATGCCGACCCATTCATTTCAATAAGACCGTAAAAGATGCAGGCTGCAAACCGTGTGCAGCCTGCATCTGTATGTCCTTACCGCGAGCACGCAAAAAAGGTAGAACATGCCCTCTTCTTGTTAATTTTGCGGACAAGGATAGGACATTTCTAGACTAGTGGCAGGCACACAGATGGGATCCGTGTTTTGCGGATCCACGATTTGCGAGCCTCAAAACAGACACAGTCACGTGCACTAGCCCTTATCGATGTTCTTTCATAGAAGGCAAAGGTTGTCCTATAGGGCCCCACAGTGAATAGACGCATGCAGCAAGATCCGCCATGACCTATGGCAAAGCACAGAATCCAATCTCCGTTTATTTGTCTTCACCATAATAACAGAATCGCATTTGTGTCAAGATTTGTATTTCAGTAAATAGTTATAAAAATCCCCCCCCCCCCCCCCGGCTCTTAGAGAGGAATGATTTGGGGATCCGGGGGGATTCACACAGCATGGAGAAATACTTTGATTAGGTGAATGACTAAATCTGAGAAAAACTGAGAAATCGGCATTAAATCGACTCCCTGCTGTGTCAGCGTTTGATTGAAAACGCGTAGAGCAAGCTATACTGCAGCCTCAATAACATGCAAGCGCTCAGCCATATAATAACTTCTCTTTTTTTAATGCTTGCTTCATTTTTCCGCGCACGTGTGTGCGAGCTTTCATGCTTTTTAAGGTTATTAATCTGCAAGGCGTCGAGTCAAACGCTCATATACATAGTCTGGTGTAGGATGGAATCCACCAATGCATGAAGACTGCAAGAGAGTGGTGTCAGTCATATCTTTTATACTGTAACATTTATAAACAGGAATATGGTCTGTTCTTCTTCCCTAACCAGGGGCATGACTATAGATGGTGGGGTGGTGGCAGTCACGCCCTACGCTTGGTGCTGGATCGGGCCCAGAGGCCGTTCTTTCATATAAGAGGACGCCATTGTTGTACAGTAGATGAGCGAGGAGCCCTATTACAGATTTTGAACTAGGGCACAGGGAGATCTAAGTTACGGCATCATGGCCTCCGTCCGTGGCACTATTAAAGGGGTTATCCCATGATTGACATGACAATCCCTTTCTAACAAGTCCTGTACATGGGACCAAAGATCTTCCCGTTCTTTGCTCCAGTTTGAAGATTTAAACCGAGCGCGTGTGACAACCCCAGTGAGGCCTCTTTTACACTTGCGTTGTGAGGATCCAGCGTGCTCTTCCGTCGCCGGAAATGCCCGCCGGATCCGTCACAACGCCACACACCTGAAAGCGATTAAAGACCGATCAGTCTTAAAAATGCTTTCAGTGTTACTATGGCAGCCAGGACGCTACTAAAGTCCTGGTTGCCATAGTAAGTAGTGGGGAGCTGGGGGAGCAGTATACTTACAGTCCGTGCGGCTCCCGGGGCGCTCCACAATGACGTCAGAGCGCCCCACGCGCATGGATCACGTGCTCCATGCGATCATGTGATCCATGCTTATGGGGCGCTCGGACGTCATTGTAGAGCGCCCCGGGACTCGGGAGCCGCACGGACGGTAAGTATACTTCTCCCCTGCCTCCCCACTACACTTTACCATGGCAGCCGGGACTTTAGCGTCCTGGCTGCCATGGTAACCATTCACAAAAGCTAAACATCGGATCCGGCGATGCGCCGAAACGACGTTTAGCTTAAAGCCAGATCCGGATTAATGCTTTTCAATGGGCATTAATTCCGGATCCGGCGTTACGGCATGTCTTCCGGATTTTTGGACGGAGACAAATCTGCAGTATACAGTCTTAGGCCTCTTGCACACAAACATATGCCCTCCGAGACATACAGTCCGTGAGCAGGCCACATGTCCCGGAGCGGCATTGATTGCGCAAACGGGAGCGCACAGCATCATAGATTACAATATTGCTGTGCACGTCGGGCCGCCTCCGGGACTATTGTCCTGCACACATATGATCATAGGAGTGTGGGACAATTTTGTCCATCTTTACAGCAGTTTGATAAATGACCCCCTTAATCTTGAAAAAGTAAGTCCCATTAGAAGGGGAAAGGTTGTGGACAGACTTGTTTGTCAGTGTTAGTATTTTTAAATGATTCTTTGGCCAGGGGCGAACAGTTAAAGGGGTTATACCAGGGGTCAGCAACCTCCGGCACTCCAGCTATTGTGAAACTACAAATCCAAGCATAAAATAAACATAAAGTATCAAATACTCATAAGGTACACAATGCTGCGGTGATGCAATTGTGGTACAGGCAAAATCAATCTTGCAGACCCCCGTAAATTGCACGGGTCCGCAGTTGCCACAAATGTAGATGCTGTCACCAGACAGCGCTACTTGGAATTCGAATAATGTCGTATAATTGTTTGAAGGTTACCACAACTAGTAGTAAATGCGCATAACATTAGAATAATGTGGTATAGTTATTTCAAAGTCACCACACCTATTGATATATGTGCGTATTGCGATTGCCCGCTATGTCCCACAAGTGGATCCGGAATTAAAGACAAATTAAATTCCAGTTTACAGCCTGGAAGTCTAGGATGGAATATCAGATAGAGGATAAGTGTCTCCTTCTACTCAGGTACACGGTATGGAAACGCCGTACTACAATGGTACATTACCGCTCCTGGAATCTCCGTCTGTCCGCTGTCGAAGTCAAATACTGCTTGGTTTCGCTTAACCAGTGCGGTGTCCCGCGTGGTTAGTGAGTCAAACGTAGCGTCCCACGTGACTTTGCAGCCGCTTCCTGTAGTGGATCTTTTTGGTTTCCTGGGTCCTAGATTTCCTTGGCCTCCGTTGCCGTTGCCTTGGAGGTAAAGACGTCAACGAGAATATCGCATCAAATATGAGCACAAAGTCTAATATCCAGCAATAGGCTACGTTTGACTCACTAACCACGCGGGACGCCGCACTGGTTCAAAACTCGCTCGTGTGAAAGGGGTCGAACAGTGCAAGTATGCATGGTAGGAGTTGTACTTTTCAACCGCTGTGGTGCCGAAGGTTGCCTACCCCTGGGTTATCCTATGATTGATGTAAAAAATTTAAATCAGACATCGTAATGTACATAACAGCTTCTTTCTAACAAAGCTAGAACCAGCCCTGTACCCAGGATTGCCAACCGCCCAGAAATTCCTGGACAATCCGTAAAGATAGGTGACTTTTTTCCTGTGTCCAGGAAAAAATAAATAAATGTGTCCCTGATTTTTTTGAGGCTAGCGGTCCTTGAGTAGATTCATTTGGTGGTAGTTATCATGATTTTACGGCTAAATGCTGGTAATGAGTTCTTATCAGTATATTGAGCTACAGACACGTATTACCTTTCATCTTTATCATTCATCATCGTTTTCCAAATTTGTCCGTAAAAATTTTTGGCTGTCTGGGAATTTGGGATAAGTTGTCCAGAAAAAAAAAATACAAATTCTGGTTGACGAACCTGCCCGTACCTCACATGGATCCAGAGATCTCCCTATTTACTGCTCCAATTTTTCTGCTAGATTTATTTCAAGCTGACAGCTCGGGGCGTGTCCTTTCTCAGGGGGCATGTCCTGTCTGCTGCAGCTAGTGCCAGTTGAAGAATGGAACTGAGCATGTGCTTCCAGAGAA
Organism: Bufotes viridis; assembly: GCA_033119425.1. NCBI lineage: Eukaryota > Metazoa > Chordata > Amphibia > Anura > Bufonidae > Bufotes > Bufotes viridis. Next base: position 60,310,838 of record CM065590.1, read on the forward strand.
ATTAGTAAAATGAAACAGCAGATGGTGCTATAGAAATGGATTCCATTGGATAACTCAGTAGCTGTAATGGATCTTGAAATACACGTAATTAGAAAAGTATTCAGATCCAGGTGCCGGTCTGAAAAATGTCGAAACATTTTTGTGGGGCAATCATTATAAGGAACTGGCCGATATTAGGGACATTTAGGATACATGGGAGTAGGGCCCCAAAAAAGTAACCTCAACGGGGCCCCATTCGGATTTTTCTAGTGTATCTGTGTATTTCTCTGCTCTTTTATGGTGATTTTGAGAAGGACGCCTCATCTATTAGAAGACGGGATGACAATACATAAGTATGGCCAGCCAAGCATGCCTTATTACGGAGCAGGAGCGCCATCAGTACGCGGCGGCCTGCAGATTTCCCACTTTCAGGGGGCTGCTGACTCTTGCCTCCTGTAGTTTACCGCACACAGACACGGACACAGTAGAGAAATTAGTTTTGCATACACAAATACGGCTTTTATCTGGGCGCGGGCGACACGCCTCATTAATCGTAGCTTTTATGGTACAACCTTCTCCCTGGATCAGCACAGTTTACAAGCACATTATCTATCACACTCGGAAATGATCCATTATGCAAGCGCTTAGAAATCCGGCGTCTTGGCATCTCCTCTGTACGCCGCATTGGCTACTGGTGGCGGGAGGCGTCTGAAGACATACATCAAGCACCATTAGGGGACATAAATATGGGGGAAGCGGGGGAAACATTCTGGGCTGACGCCATATAATTATAAGTAGGCATTAGCAAAGTATTGGAAAATTCCATTCGGCTGCTTCGCCGAATTTTACAAAAAAATTCGCTTTGTGACGAAATACTTAGTCACGAAGCGCTTTTATTTGTAAGTAGTGGGTGCGATTGCGCAGCTCCCCGTCATTGTACCCCTCAGATGCTGCGTTCATACATGATCGCGGGATCTAAAATACATAACACGGTGTAAAATTAAAATGTTTAAAAAAAAACGGAACAATAAATAAATCAAAACGGATCTGCTCCATTTGCTCGCGAGGGGCCGGCAACCGCCATCTTGCTTAAAGATCTGGCACAAAATCTCGTATGGCCAGAGATGACATCAGCACGCTGGCCAGCCGCCGTGCACGGGATCTTTAAGCAAGGTAGCGGCGGACGGCCCCTCACGAGCACATAGAGCTCAACACTAATTATAAGGACGTATTGATTATATTAGGGGGGAATTGTCTGAATTTTTACAACTTTTTATGATAGATATAGTACTTAGCATTTTTTGTGTTTCAATTTTTCACCATTTCCATGATCTCTGCTTGCTGTCACTGAATGACAGAATTCTTGATTACATCCAGAGACAGGCAACCTATTCAGACCCGCAGTTGAGAGTTTGTTACAATGTATCTACCTAGGAATTACAGTACTCTATAGGCTACGTAAAGACATTGCCGCCATAAATCTCTCTCCTGTCCTGGCAATTACAGGGCATCAGCAGAGGTACACTGTATTGGACTAGAGTTCAACCGGTTTAGGTCACTGAGGACTGCTTACACTGGATACAATTGTGACAAACCCTCAGCGGTATAAATAGTAGTCACACAGGAAGTTGCTTCAAGCAAAGCAGATGATGTATAGTTTTGTGGGAAAACATTCAGTATAGAAGGGCTCATTCAGATGGCCGTATGCTGTCCGCAAAAATTCGGATCTGTTTTTTGCGGATTAGATGCTGTCCCATTCACTTCTCTGTGGCCCTTTTCTTCCATTGTACAGCTCAGCAAAAAAAAATGAAACATGTCCTATACTTGTCTGTAAGAATCAGGACATGGCCCCATTGAAGTCTATGGATCAGCAAAAAAAAACGGAATGCAATCCGTTTTTTTGAGGACATGCTGAACTGTCCACAAAAAAATAGATCCGCATTTTTGCAGACAGCATACGGCGTCTGAATGAGCCCTAACTTGTATTTTATGCATCTCTGCTTATTCTGAGCTTAGGAGTCCAGTGGGTAGTCTTACTCAGTGGTTGAGTTGTATCTCTATGACGGGTGCCTATAGACATAGCTGTCAGTCATTGAATAAGACCACCCACTGGACTCCTAAGCCCAGAATGAGCAGAGATTATACTGAATCATCAAAGCTATACATCAATCTGCTCAGCTCCTCTTGCGCTAGTCCTCATAGACTTCTACGTTGTACTTCTTCAGGGCTCATAAGGGAGGCACAGCGGAATAAAATGATGCCATGCGTCATCGACAGCCATATTACAGAGCTATTACTGAAGCTAGGGGACAATAACTGTGCTATAGGGAGACATATGGAGCACTATATGACGGTATGTATGCGGTGGGCAATAACATGCCTTCATACAACCTCCTACACACATCATTTCTGTGGGCATGAGGCCTTAGGATGATCTTAGAGGAAAATATTTTGCAGTATTTAAACCATCACCTGGATCTGAATACTTTTGTAATTGCACTTAATTAAAAATTTAGCATAGCCGCTTAGTGATTCAAGTAATTGTATCTGTATAGCGCCACCTCCTGTCCGTTCTTTTCCTTATCTCTCTGTCCACCTTGCTGAGGTGGACACACTAGCTCAGTTCCATCCTCTACCTGACTCCTGAGCTGTTATTGGGAAAAGCTGCAGCAAAAAAGGACACACCCCCTGACCTCCAGCAGAAAGGATATGCTGAGCTGACAGCTTGATATAAATCTAACAATCAATGGGGAGCCCATCAGATCCGTGCCAGGTACAGGACTGGTTCTAGGCTAGCTTTGTTAGAAAGAGGTTGTAACTTCTCATTTTTATTTTTTTTACATAAATCATGAGATAACTCCTTTAATTATAAATCAATGAAAGAGACTAAATGTATGATGGAGCCGATGGATAAAATGCTCTTCGGCGCCACCTGCAGTTCACATCACAGCTCTACACCCGGCTGATCTACTGTAAATGTAATACGCTAGCACAGGGATCAGCAACCTTCGGCACTCCAGCTGCTGTGAAACTACAACTCCCAGCATGCACACGTACTTGTCTGTTCTTGTAACTCCCATAGAAGTGAAAGTAGGTTTCTGGGAGTTGTAGTTTCAGAACAGCTGGAGTGCCGGAGCTGACCCCTGCGCTAGCATGATGCGCCTACTCTTCTTCTACACGTAGCGGATCTGTCATGGCCGATTTTTTGGGTGCGATCCATACAAGGCTAGCTAGATATTCTTAGTACAGTAATGTCTGACATGCAGAAATCAATGACCGCGGCTGATCTGACATTGATTAAGAGAAGGGTCCTCTCACCTTCCGCCTCATCCTGGGTTATACAGTTAGACACCAGTAACACCATTGATTTTTATTGCTCCTGTACCTCAACCTGTCACTAAACACAATACAGATCTGGAGCTGCTGCGTCTCCCGCTAAGTCCTTGCTCGCCTCTAATCCTGCCCGCCTGGAGGTCATTTCTAAAGATAAGTCCGCTGAACCCGTGACATGGGCCTCTGGTTGTGTGTGACAGCTATATGTAGAATATCAGCTCCTCCACCGCTCTGACAACCCCAATCAATATCCATTGTGAAAAAAGAATTACAAAAACCCCTGCGGTTGAATGGGATATAGGAAACCAAGAGTGGAGAGCCTAACTAAGTCTGCCTTTGATGTAGCGCCGTCTGAATGTGTCCTAAGCTGTATCGCAGATCCGTCCACATCATGTTGGAATCGGATCGGAAGTAAAAGGCAAAATGGTGCACGATAACACAAGGAGAAATTCATTAACCGCCTCAGCCCCCCTAGCTTAAACACCCTTAATGACCAGACCACTTTTTACAATTCTGCACTACACTACTTTCACCGTTTATTGCTCCGTCATACAACTTACCACCCAAATGAATTTTACCTCCTTTTCTTCTCACTAATAGAGCTTTCATTTGGTGGTATTTCATTGTTGCTGACATTTTTACTTTTTTTTGCCATTAATACAAATTTAACGATATTTTTGCAAAAATGACATTTTTCACTTTCTGTTGTAAAATTTTTAAAAAAACTACATTTCTATATAAATTTTTCTAAATTTATTGTTCTACATGTCTTTGATAAAAAAAAGTCCAATAAGTGTATATTTATTGGTTTGGGTAAAGTTATAGCGTTTACAAACTATGGTGCAAAAAAGTGAATTTCGGCATTTTGAAGCAGCTCTGACTTTCTGAGCGCCTGTCATGTTTCTTCAGGTGCTAGAATGCCAGGATAGTATAAATACCCTCAAATCACACCATTTTAGAAAGAAGACACCCCAAAGTATTTACGGAGGGGCATGGTGAGTTCATGTATCATTTCATTTTTTCACAAGTTAGCGGAAAATGACACTTTCTGAGAAAAAAAAAAAAAAAAGTTTCAATTTCTGCTAACTTCTGGCAAAAAAAAAAAAATCTCAGACGGACTCACTATGCCCCTCAGTAAATACCTCGGGGTGTCTACTTTCCGAAATGGGGTCATTTGTGGGTGTGTTTACTGTTCTGGCATTTTGGGCGGGCTAATTGTGAGCCGCCATGTAAAACCTAAAGGTACTCGTTGGAATTTGGGTCTTTGCGTATTCAGGCTGCAAAAGTGTCACTTATAGATCGCCAGCATTAGGAGAAGTAGGCAATGTGTTTTGGGTGTATTTTTACATATACCCATGTTGGGTGAGAGAAATATCTCTGTAAATTGTCAACTTTGTATAAATTTTTTAAAAGTTGTCGCTTACAGAGATATTTTTCACACAAAGTATGGGTATATATAAAAATACACCCCAAAACACATTGCCCTACTTCTCCTGAGTACGGCGATACCACATGAGTGACACTTTTTGCAGCCTGGGTGCGCAAAGGGGCCCTAAAACCAATGAGTACCCTTAGGATTTCACAGGACATTTTTACGCATTTGGATTCCAGACTTCTTCTCACGCTTTAGGGGCCCCTAAAATGCCAGGACAGTATAAATACCCCACAAGTGACCCCATTTTGGAAAGAAGACACCCCAAGGTATTCCGTGAGGGGTATGGTGAGTTCATGTAAAATTTTATTTTTTGTCACAAGTTAGTGGAATATGAGACTTTGTAAAAAAAATAAAAATAAAATATCAATTTCCACTAACTTGTGCCAAAAAATAAAAATTCTGTGAACTCGCCATGCCCCTCACGGAATACCTAGGGGTGTCTTCTTTCCACAATGGGGTCACTTGTGGGGTATTTATACTGCCCTGGCATTTTAGGGGCCCCTAAAGCGTGATAATCCAAATGCGTAAAAATGGCCTGTGAAATCCTAAAGGTACTCATTGGTTTTAGGGCCCCTTTGCACACCCAGGCTGCAAAAAAGTGTCACTCATGTGGTATCGCCGTACTCAGGAGAGGTAGGGCAATGTGTTTTGGGGTGTATTTTTACATATACCCATGCTGCGTGTGAGAAATATCGCTGTAAACGACAACTTTTTACATTTTTTTATTCAAAGTTGTCAATTTACAGAGATATTTCTCTCACCCAGCATGGGTATATGTAAAAATACACCCCAAAACACATTGCCCTACTTCTCCTGAGTACGGCGATACCACATGAGTGACACTTTTTGCAGCCAAGATGCGCAAGGGGCCCAAATTCCAATGAGTACCTTTTAGGAGGGCATTTTTACGCATTTTTCTTCTCACGCTTTAGGGCCCCTAAAATGCCAGGGCAGTAGAAATACCCCACATGTGACCCCATTTTGGAAAGAAGACACCCTAAGGTATTCCATGAGGGGCATGGCGAGTTCATAGAAGATTTTTTTTTTGGCACAAGTTAGTGGAAATTGATTTTTTATTGTTTTTCTCACAAAGTCTCCTTTCCGCTAACTTTTGACAAAAAGTTTAATTTTTCATGGACTCATTATGCCCTCAGCGAATATCTTGGGGTGTCTTCTTTCCAAAATGGGGTCACATGTGGGTATTTATACTGCCCTGGCATTTTAGGGTCCTAAGCGTGAGAAGAAAAATGCATAAAATGCCCTCCTAAAGGTACTCATTGAATTTGGGCCTCTTGTGCATCTTGGCTGCAAAGTGTCACCATGTGGTATCGCCGTACTCAGGAGAAGTAGGGCAATGTGTTTGGGGTGTATTTTACATATACCCATGCTGGGTGAGAGAAATATCTCTGTAAATTGACAACTTTGAATAAAAATGTAAAAAGTTGTCGTTTACAGCGATATTTCTCACACTCCAGCATGGGTATATGTAAAAATACACCCTAAAACACATTGCCCTACTTCTCCTGAGTACGGCGATACCACATGAGTGACACTTTTTGCAGCCAAGATGCGCAAAGGGGCCCTAAAACCAATGAGTACCTTTAGGATTTCACAGGCCATTTTTACGCATTTTGATTCTCACGCTTAGGGCCCCTAAATGCCAGGGCAGTATAAATATCCCACAAGTGACCCCATTGTGGAAAGAAGACACCCCAAGGTATTCGGTGAGGGGTATGGCGAGTTCACAGAAAAAAAAAAAATTTGGCACAAGTTAGCAGATTTTTTTTGTTTTTTTACAGTCTCATATTCCACTAACTTGTGACAAAAAATAAAATTTTGCATGAACTCACCATACCCCTCACGGAATACCTTGGGGTGTTTTCTTTCTAAAATGGGGTCACATGTGAAGTATTTATACTGCCCTGGCATTTAAGGGTCTCCGCAATCATTACATGTATGGCCAGCATTAGGAGTTTCTGCTATTCTCCTTATATTCAGGATACGGGTAATGAGATTTTTTTTTCCGTTCAGCCTCTGCGCTGAAAAAATAAAAAAAATGAACGGCACAGATTTTTTCATTTGCATCGATCAATGTGGATGAAAAAATCTCTGCCAAAATCAGTGACTGCGGTGCGGAGGGCTGGGCGCTAACTACCTAACAAGTAGCTAACTAACTGGCGGTGATAAGGGACCCTTATGCCCCATTCACACGTCCGCAATTCTGTTTGCCGAACGGAATTGTGGACCCATTCATTTTTATGGGGACAGACTTTGTCCCGCTCGGATCCGGAATTACGGATCCGCGCTTCCGGGTCTGCACTTCCGTTCCGCAAAAATATAGAACATGTCCTATTCTTGTCCGCAATTGCGGACAAGAAAAAGCATTTTCTATATAGTTCTGGCAATGTGCGGATCTGCAAAATGCGGAAAGCACATTGCCGGTGTCCGTGTTTTGAGGATCCGCGGATCCGATCCGCAAAACACATATGGACGTCTGAATGGAGCCTTACAAGGGGTGTGATCAATGACAGGTGGGTGATCAGGGGGTCTAGATGGGGTGATCAAGGGGTTAATAGGTGAGGGGGGTTAGTATAGTGTTTGGTGCAACTTTACATTGTTACCTGGTCCTCTGGTGGTCGATCCCAGCAAATGGGACCACCAGAGGACCAGGTAGCAGCTATATCAGACGCTGTTCACAAAACAGCGTCTGATATAGCTCTTTGATGCGATTTAATTCGCATCTACAGCCTGCCAGCAATGGATCATCGCTGGCAGGCTGTAGCTCAACTGCCGAGACGCGCTTCACTGTAAACGCGCGCGCGCTCGCACGCACGTTCACAGGAAGTCACGGCACTCGCGAGATGACGCGCCGATGCGTCGTCTCAGAGCTACAGGACCGCCTGCAGGACGCATCCCTGCGTTAGGCGGTCCTGTAGCGGTTAAAAGCAAGCGGGATTTCAAGATTAAGGATCAATGCATTACTAAGTTACTTTTTACAGATGTAGCAGAGCTTAATTCCTATTCATTCATATTGTTTCTGCAGCCCTATGTAAAAGCATAAATAACGCAGTGGGATATTCCAGCTGAATGTGCTGAATAACAAACTCAGCTCTGCTATAGTTGAGAAACTATATTTTGCCGCATCCGTAACTTTTTCCCTCTATAATTAATGTATGAATTACTATTAGGCCCCTTTCAGACTAGCGAGTTCCACGCTTCAGACTCACAGCGTGTCAGGGAAAGCACCCATCCTGACCTCCCAGCACTGACAGGCTCGCACAGAATCATAGTGATTTATGATGCTATGTAACCCTTACAGTTCTGGAATGTATTGGATAACACTGACATAATGCTGTCAGTGTTATCCAATACATTCCAGACCTCTAAGGGTTACATAGCATCATAAATATACATGATGCTATGCGACCCTGTCAGTGCTGGAAGGTCAGGACGGGAGCTGCCGCATGCTCACTCTGCGAGTCCTAAGTGTGGAACCCACTTGTCTAAAAGGGGCCTAGGGTGACTTAAAGTGGATGAAGTGGATCTACTTTGTCGCCATTAGGACGGGCCCAATGTCTAAACTATATACCGGAAGCTGAGTATTACTTAATTAAATATCATATTTCATATGTCCAGCAGTGATAAGGCGAGAGGAAATAAATAACGTTGATCCCGTGTCCCTTAATAAATAAAATTGGAAGTGACGCTAGAAATAATGAGCTTGTCCAAATAAATTATGAAGCCACCCGCTGGTGTGCACAAGGCTTATGGATGTGAGAACTGGGAATTTATGGTCTGGAAGTGAATTGTGCCGTAGTACTGGTAAAGCATCACCAAACGACATACAAAGGAAATAATAATAATGAAAATACACATAGCAGCCTCCAGGTGGCGTTGCATTAATATGGCACCATCTGAACATGGTTCGCACATTACTGGCATAGATGGCAGATGCCAGTTCATAGCTGTAGTCACCTATCCTTATATTACATGGCAGATGCAGACATGCTGTGGTTCTGTACTATTGACGCATAAGCACTATATGTGCCGCCATATGGTTCCTCTATTTAACACCATGTTCTAGATATAGTTCACTCCCTAGAATTATATCTCGTAAGTATGTTTGGTAAATGGGCACCCAAAAGGGCATGCCATAATTTTTTTCAGTTGGTTACCATATGGTTCCTTTCGATATTACAGGACAGTAGGGTCTTTTGATTTGTATGAGTCCCACAACTTTTATAGAGCTGTCCTATGATCAAGTGCATGAGGCCTTGGACACAAGTTAAAGGGGTATTCCCATCTCAAACATTGGGGGCATATCGCTAGGATATGCCCCCATTGTCTGATAGGTGCAGGTCCCACCTCTGGGACTCGCACCTACACCGAGAACGAATGTGCTGCCGCCCTCTATTCATTTCTATGGGGTTGCCAAAAAAAGCCAATCGCTGGCTCAGCTATTTCCATTGGCCCCATAGAAATGAATAGGAGAGGTGGCCACGCAAGCGCTGTGTGCTTCCATTCACTACTATGGGGAGAGTGCTTGGTGGTGGCTGGGGTCCTCCGACCACCACCTTCCCAGCTCCGTTCTTGATGTAGGTGTGGGTCCCAGCGGTGGGACCCGCACCTATCAGACAATGGGGGCATATCCTAGCGATATGCTCCCATTGTCTCAGATGGGAATACCCCTTAAGGTGTCCCTTACATCCAATGGCTGTCGGCTGAATGATTGTTTGGCTGAACAGTTATTCCTTCCTCCCGTTACACACATACTGGGTTCGGGCCATGGTCTGTCATGACAGTGGATTACCTTTCTCAACATTTTTTCCCCTTCTGCACATTAAATGTCCGGCCAGTCCTGCTGAAATCAGCAAGTTCTGCCCACCTTAAGACCTCCACGCACAGTAAAATATCCTTGGTCAAGCACATCCTTTTCGGTGAGGCCAGCTTACTATCTAACGTGTATGATGGGCTTCCAGACCATGATGGATCATGATGGAGGATAGAAGGACGGGGAAAGTTGAATGTCAGCTCCTGACGTTTTGTCAGGTCACCGCAGTGCTTGGCAGTGGCTTTTTCCTCTCTTGCATTCAGTCAAAAGCTCTTGAAGGTGCATGGAAACCATTGCTTCTAAACATCTAAAATGCTGCTTGGACCCACAACCGTTGTCATATTGTCAAACTCAGTTTTTCTTTGCAGCGAGTTCGACCGTAATATGTCAGCGATGCTGTTTCACTTTGTTGCTATGGCAACCAGACACGCTAACAGTGAGGCTGGTCATCCTATCAGGGAGCAGAGGCACCTATCCATGCCGGCGTCTCATGCTTTCTGAGGGATGGGCCAGTCGCCTGTAATTGGTATTCTTACCTCACTAGCTAGCTTTGTGTTTGTTACTCTGGATTGCTGACATTTTGTCTGGTTCTCTGACTTTGCCACTGTATTCTGCTCTGACGTGACCTCCTGTTATTTGATTTTGATTGTTATTTGACCTTGCATGATTTTGGACTCTGTTTAGTCTTTTCACCTGTTGACTTTGACATTATCTTCGGTTTTCACTCTGCTGTGTATTTGACTTAGCTTATGGATCCTGATTTTGCTCCTTTTCCTTCTCACTACTCTTTTACCCATTTAAGTTTAGGCCCCTGCACTTAGTCAAGTCAGGGACAGTGGCCAATTTATGGGCCGTCATTTAGGGCACATCATGCAAGTAGGTAGGGCCAGTCATGTGGGTGGAGTACAGGGCTTCACTGTTTCTTACTTTTAATGACACTGCCACTTTCGGTCCGATAATCAGGACACTCCTCTGGAAATCAGAGTTGTTCTGCATAAATAACATCTAAGAAGCAGGGATGCACCTAGCTTTTCTGCTGCCTGAGGCAAAAATTAAAATGACGCCAGCCCTACTGTTAAAGGCATACTGTGATACAGTTGGCTATAGAGAGATGAGCAGTTCCACAAGGGAAGCGCTCATTTCCCAAGGCACTGCCACCGCCCCCACTTGTCTCTAGGCTTCACCACCTGAGGCAATCGCTTCACCGGGCCTCATTGGAGCTGCACCTCTGCTAAGAAGGGGTTGAGTCCTGATTCGTTGCATCTCCTTTAAGGCTTTTAGAGGATGTTTACAGGACTTCCCTCTCCAGAGGAACTACATTGTGAGGGAAGACTTGGGTGTGAAAATGGTAGGGAACAAATACCAGGCCCTTCTGTCTTAGGCCGCAAACTCTGGACCATATTGGAAGGCTCAGTCGCTTCGGAGAACGCTACTGTAGGTTGTAGCTTTCACAGTCTAAGGTGACAATGGAGGACAACTCATAGGAAAATAAAACTTTCCAGCCGTGTCTTGTACAGATCTCATTAGACTTGGTGGATTCTATCTCCGCATGGACCAATTCCCCCATTCTCACCTCATTCTTGATAAAAATGAAATTTGCACTGACGGCTTTGTTTCCCCTCTCTCTCCCTCAATTCCAGTCTCTTCTTGATAACTGTATCTCGTCTGTTTAAGCTCTTCATTAAGGTGCTTTATTTGGCAAACCCGTCGGAGCGCAGATCCCGTCTACTGACAAGGCTGCTGCTCGGCGGTGCAGATCCGCTGACACTGGACGGATATTAATTTAGTGCGGAAGAATCCCAGGACGACGTTCCTGTAACTCTTTGTTATCTGCTTCTTTCTCCTGAGTATATTATTCAATTGTTGTAAACTCGGAAAGCGGTTTACGTTTCTCCTTCTTCGGCAGGGTCGTTACTAAAACTGCCATGGTAACGCCATATACGACAGAAGATACAGTACAGCCCTGTTTGTGTCTGTCTTCTGTTTCGTAATGAATGCCGAGATATTTAAAGCTTCTATTGAATTTCTCCATCTCTGTGCCACTCTACATATATACAAAAGAAAATTATAGGTAAATGGAAGATTCGAAGATGGCTCGCCATTTACATACATACATATACAGCAGGCGATCATTTGCATACATTGACACTTGGGATGTAGCTTTGTTATTTTTACCTATTGTATCCTTTTGATTAATAAATTATACAAAATACATATAATGGGAAGTGTCACAAAGTCACAGAGGACATTACAACTTAGTTAGAGGCACAGTGGGGATAGGGAATGGGGAAACGTATTTACTGTATCTCATACTGGTGGTAGCTATGAGCTTAGCTACCTGAGCAAAAATGCTTAAAGGGGTTATCCGGTTCTTTAAAAATAATGGCCTATTCCATACTTACCAACATTCTAGGTGGTAAATTGGGACCATAATACTAAGCCCTGCCCCAGGGAGCCCCAAAACCTGCAGGGAATTACAATTTTTGGGTGGGGCTTATATTAGCTCCACCCATTTTCAGCCCTGGACAGCCTGATTTTGAATGGACTGTCCCAAATTTTTAGAGATAACCCATTTGTTTTGGGTATTTCCCTGGTATTCACCCTTTAACCCCTGTACATGGATATGGACTTCACTGCAGGGGAACCACCAGGCTGCTACCTCCTGAAATATTATCTCTACGGTTAATAGTTGACCCAAGGGGCCAAGGACACCGGTGCAGGGCACTGATGGGTCAGACAAAATAGTAGTCAGGGACAGACGGAGGTTAGGGCTGACAGAGTGCGTGCAATGTGAGAATCGTTCTAAGGTCAGGGCAAGCAATATGGAGGTCAAGCACAGGTCGGGTCGGGCGGCGTAGGGTTAGAGTATAGTTAATGGGCTAAGGATCACTACACTGGCAGATAACAAGATAACACACCTAGAAGGAATTTGGCAAGCTAAGGAAACTAATTGCTCAGGCACAATCCCATAGGGGAAGGTATCTGAAGTACCCCAGGGGTTTCTGGCTATTGACCAGTGAATATTAGGGTGCAGCACACTGACTCTTAAAGGGGAGGAGGGAGCACACACACGTGCACCCTTTGGGTAGCAGTGGAAAGGCCATGCTGGCAAGCTGGCTGCAACCTGTGTGGAGTGCAAGAGCTGGCCAGGCAACTGGACCCACCAGGAAGAAGGCAGCCGGAGGCAGGTCCAGGACTGGAGGAGGTGAGAGGAGCTGTGGCGGCCTATACAACTCACAAAGGCCCTTCTATGACACAAGCATATCGTTCAGTGATGGAACCTGATGGAGTGTATCAATGCCCCCTTCACGCTCAGGTACTGACACTTCAAGAGCAGACATCCTAATTTGATTAGCTACTTCGCTCACATAAAATGATGGCAGTGTCACGTCTCTGGGAGAACTACTAGGCAGTAGGCACCAGTGATCAGGTCCACATAGGAACTATTAGGATTGCCACCGGTTGCGGTGTATTGCCTGCTTACAATTAGTGTGTAATAGCCATCTGAGTTGTACATCTGCACAGTAGTCTCTGAAGTAGCAACTTTGTTTCTCTTGCGATACCTCACACATATCTATCTATCTATCTATCTATCTATCTATCTATCTATCTATCTATCTATCTATCTATCTATCTATCTACATATCTAATATCTATCTAATATCTATCTACCTATCTAATATCTATCTATCTATCTATCTATCATCATCTATCTATCTATCTATCTATCTATCTCATATCTATCTAATATCTATCTATCTATCTAGCTATCTATCTATCTATCTCATAGCTATCTAATCAAATCAAATCAAATCAAATCAGCTTTATTGGCAGGACTAAATACATTTTAGCATTGCCAAAGCAAGTGGGAAATAATTGGGTAGGGTTGGGGGATGGGGACACGTCCAGGGTGGGGATATAGGAGTCCATGGTATATCAGGCTCCTCTCAGTCTATGGCAGGCAGTAACATATTGTGCCGCTATGGCCGCCGTGTTCTCCTCTTCCCCCAGCAGTATGGAGAGTCTCTCTTCCTCCTCCATGGAGGTGAAGTCTGGGCAGAGATCAGTCAGTCTCCTGAAGTGAGAGTCCCTCACTGCTGAGTATTTGGGGCACCGCAGCAGGAAATGAGCCTCATCCTCCACGGCCTCCTGGCCGCACTGCTGGCACAGTCTGCTCTCCCTGGGCTGGTACCTCTGTCGGTGACGCCCAGATTCAATGAGCAGGCTGTGGGCGCTCAGTCTGTAGCGGCTCAGGATCTGTCGGTCTCTTGGATTGGGGAGTTTCTCCAGATATGGGGCTAGTTTGTACTCCCTCTGCAGGCTCTGGTATACCGTCAGCTTCTGTGAAGTTTGTATGTCGTTCCTCCAGACGCTGATATACTCCTCTTTGCCCTTGTGTATCATCTTGTTGATTTCCCCCTTTGCCAGGCTGTACTGGTCGGTGGCTTGGGCAGGCTGGGTTTGGGTGACTTGTTGCCGTGTGCTTTGTCTTTCTGGGGCTTGTTGGTGTAGCAGGGCTTTGTGATGGTAGGAGCTGGGACTGCTGCTATGCAGGTGGGCTCTGAATGATAGCGCCCTCTTCAGGACAGCAAAGTAAAGTGGGAATCTGCCCAGTTCTGCCCGACAGGCGCTGTTTGAGGTGCTCCTGTGGACCTGGAGAATGTGTTT